>CM059430.1:80716092-80811391 GCA_030390025.1 Squalus acanthias | reverse complement strand
TGAACTCGCTACAGCACGGAGTGAAGAGAACATGGAACTCGCTACAGCACGGAGTGAAGAGAACGTGGAACTCGCTACAGCACGGAGTGAAGAGAACTGGAACTCGCTACAGCACGGAGTGAAGAGAACGTGGAACTCTCTACAGCACGGAGTGAAGAGAACGTGGAACTCGCTACAGCACGAGTGAAGAGAACGTGAACTCGCTACAGCACGGAGTGAGAGAGAAAGGGAACTCGCTACAGCACGGAGTGAAGAGAACGTGGAACTCGCTACAGCACGGAGCGGGAGAGAACGTGGAACTCGCTACAGCACGGAGAAGTGAGAACATGGAACTCGCTACAGCACGGAGTGAAGAGAACGTGGAACTCGCTACAGCACGGAGTGAAGAGAACGTGGAACTCGCTACAGCACGGAGTGAAGAGAACAGGAACTCGCTACAGCACGGAGTGAAGAGAACATGGAACTCGCTACAGCACGGAGTGAAGAGAACATGGAACTCGCTACAGCACGGAGTGAAGAGAACATGAACTCGCTACAGCACGGAGTGAAGAGAACGTGGAACTCGCTACAGCACGGAGTGAAGAGAACGTGGAACTCGCTACAGCACGGAGTGAAGAGAACATGGAACTCGCTACAGCACGGAGTGAAGAGAACATGGAACTCGCTACAGCACGGAGTGAAGAGAACGTGGAACTCGCTACAGCACGGAGTGAAGAGAACATGGAACTCGCTACAGCACGGAGTGAAGAGAACATGGAACTCGCTACAGCACGGAGTGAAGAGAACATGGAACTCGCTACAGCACGGAGTGAAGAGAACATGGAACTCGCTACAGCACGGAGTGAAGAGAACATGGAACTCGCTACAGCACGGAGTGAAGAGAACGTGGAACTCGCTACAGCACGGAGTGAAGAGAACGTGGAACTCGCTACAGCACGGAGTGAAGAGAACGTGGAACTCGCTACAGCACGGAGTGAAGAGAACATGGAACTCGCTACAGCATGGAGCGAAGAGAACGTGGAACTCGCTACAGCACGAGTGAAGAGAACCTGGAACTCGCTACAGCAGCGGAGTGAGAGAGAACATGGAACTCGCTACAGCACGGAGTGAAGAGAACGTGGAACTCGCTACAGCATGGAGTGAAGAGAACTTGGAACTCGCTACTGCACGGATGGAGAGAACATGGAACTCGCTACAGCACGGAGTGAAGAGAACGTGGAACTCGCTACAGCACGGAGTGAAGAGAACGTGGAACTCTCTACAGCACTGGAGTGGTGAGAACAGTGGAACTCACTACAGCACGGAGTGAAGAGAACATGGAAATCGCTACAGCACGAGTGAAGAGAACATGGAACTCGCTACAGCACGGAGTGAAGAGAACGTGGAACTCGCTACAGCACGGAGTGAAGAGAAATGGAACTCGCTACAGCACGGAGTGAAGAGAACGTGGAACTCGCTACAGCACGGAGTGAAGAAACATGGAACCGCTATCAGCACGGAGTGAAGAGAAGTGGAACTCGCTAAGCACGGAGTGGAGAGAACGTGGAACCCGCTAAGCAGCGAGCTGACGAGTACGATGGAACTCGCTACAGCACGGAGTGAAGAGGAACATGGAACTCGCTACAGCTACGGGTGAAGCGAGAGAACATGGAACTCCGCTACAGCACGGAGTTAAGAGAACAGTGGACTCAGCTACAGCACGAGTGAGAGAGAACATGGAACTCGCTACAGCACGAGCTGAGAGACATGGACTCGCTAGCAGCACGGATTTTAAGAGAACGTGGAACTCGCGACAGCACGGAGTGGAGAGACGTGAGAAACTCGCTACCAGCACGGAGTGAAGAGAACCAGTGGATACTCGCTACAGCACGGAGTGAAGAGAACTTGGAACTCGCTACAGCACGAAGTGAATGAGATAGTGGTACTCGCTACAGCACGCTGTGAGAGAAACAGTGGAACTCGCTACAGCACGGAGCGAAGAGAACTTGGAACTCGCTACAGCACGAGTGTGAGAACGTGGAACTCACTACAGCACGGAGTGAGAGAACATGAACTCGCTACAGCACGGAGTGGAGAGAACATGGAACTCGCTACAGCACGGAGTGGAGAGAACGTGGAACTCGCTACAGCACGGAGTGAAGAGAACATGGAACTCGCTACAGCACGGAGCGGAGAGAACTTGGAACATCGCTACAGCACGGAGTGAAGAGAACATGGAACTCGCTACAGCACGGAGTGAAGAGAACGTGGAACTCGCTACAGCACGGAGCTGAAGAGAACATGGAACTCGCTACAGCACGGAGTGAAGAGAACGTGGAACTCGCTACAGCACGGAGTGAAGAGAACGTGGAACTCGCTACAGCACGGAGCTGAAGAGAACGTGGAACTCGCTACAGCACGGAGTGAAGAGAACGTGGAACTCGCTACAGCACGGAGGAAGAGAACGTGGAACTCGCTACAGCACGGAGTGAGAGAACGTGGAACTCGCTACAGCACGGAGTGAAGAGAACATGGAACTCGCTACAGCAGGCGTGGGAAGAGAACGATGGAACTCGCTACAGCACGGAGTGAAGTAGAACGTGAACTCTCTACAGCAACGAGGCAGAGTGAACGTGGAACTCACTACAGCACGGAGCGTGAGAACATGGAACTCGCTACAGCACGGAGTGAAGAGAACCTGGAACTCGCTACAGCACGGAGTGAAGAGAACGTGGAACTCGCTACAGCACGGACTGGAGAGATCATGGAACTCGCTACAGCACGGAGTGTGAGGAACGTGGAACTCGCTACAGCATGGAGTGAAGAGAACATGGAACTCGCTACAGCACGGAGTGAAGAGAACGTGGAACTCGCTACAGCCGAGCGGAGAGAACATGGAACTCGCCTACAGCACGGAGTGAAGAGAACTTGGAACTCGCTACAGCACGGAGTGAAGAGAACTTGGAACTCGCTACAGCACGGAGTGAAGAGAACATGGAACTCTCTACAGCACGGATGAAGAGAACGTGGAACTCGCTACAGCACGGAGTGAGAGAACATGGAACTCGCTACAGCACGGAGTGAAGAGAACGTGGAACTCGCTACAGCACGGAGTGAAGAGAACATGGAACTCGCTACAGCACGGAGTGAAGAGAACGTGGAACTCGCTACAGCACGGAGTGAAGAGAACGTGGAACTCGCTACAGCACGGAGTGAAGAGAACATGGAACTCGCTACAGCACGGAGTGAAGAGAACGTGGAACTCGCTACAGCACGGAGTGAAGAGAACGTGGAACTCGCTACAGCACGGAGTGGAGAGAACATGGAACTCGCTACAGCACGGAGTGAAGAGAACATGGAACTCGCTACAGCACGGAGTGAAGAGAACGTGGAACTCGCTACAGCACGGAGTGAAGAGAACGTGGAACTCGCTACAGCACGGAGTGAAGAGAACGTGGAACTCGCTACAGCACGGAGTGAGAGAACATGGAACTCGCTACAGCACGGAGTGAAGAGAACATGGAACTCGCTACAGCACGGAGTGAAGAGAACATGGAACTCGCTACAGCACGGAGTGAAGAGAACATGGAACTCGCTACAGCACGGAGTGAAGAGAACAGTGGAACTCGCTACAGCACGGAGTGAGAGAACATGGAACTCGCTACAGCACGGAGTGAAGAGAACGTGGAACTCGCTACAGCACGGAGTGAGAGAACATGGAACTCGCTACAGCACGGAGTGAAGAGAACATGGAACTCGCTACAGCACGGAGTGAAGAGAACGTGGAACTCGCTACAGCACGGAGTGAAGAGAACGTGGAACTCGCTACAGCACGGAGTGAAGAGAACGTGGAACTCGCTACAGCACGGAGTGAAGAGAACGTGGAACTCGCTACAGCACGGAGTGAAGAGAACAGTGGAACTCGCTACAGCACGGAGTGAAGAGAACATGGAACTCGCTACAGCACGGAGTGAAGAGAACGTGGAACTCGCTACAGCACGGAGTGAAGAGAACATGGAACTCGCTACAGCACGGAGTGAAGAGAACGTGGAACTCGCTACAGCACGGAGTGAAGAGAACATGGAACTCGCTACAGCACGGAGTGTAGAGAACATGGAACTCGCTACAGCACGGAGTGAAGAGAACAGTGGAACTCGCTACAGCACGGAGTGAGAGAACATGGAACTCGCTACAGCACGGAGTGAAGAGAACATGGAACTCGCTACAGCACGGAGTGAAGAGAACGTGGAACTCGCTACAGCACGGAGTGAAGAGAACATGGAACTCGCTACAGCACGGAGTGAAGAGAACGTGGAACTCGCTACAGCACGGAGTGAAGAGAACATGGAACTCGCTACAGCACGGAGTGAAGAGAACGTGGAACTCGCTACAGCACGGAGTGAAGAGAACATGGAACTCGCTACAGCACGGAGTGAGAGAACGTGGAACTCGCTACAGCACGGAGTGAGAGAACGTGGAACTCGCTACAGCACGGAGTGAAGAGAACGTGGAACTCGCTACAGCACGGAGAGAGAGAACGTGGAACTCGCTACAGCACGGAGTGAGAGAACATGGAACTCGCTACAGCACGGAGTGAAGAGAACATGGAACTCGCTACAGCACGGAGTGAGAGAACGTGGAACTCGCTACAGCACGGAGTGAAGAGAACTTGGAACTCGCTACAGCACGGAGTGAAGAGAACATGGAACTCGCTACAGCACGGAGTGAAGAGAACGTGGAACTCGCTACAGCACGGAGTGAAGAGAACGTGGAACTCGCTACAGCACGGAGCGGAGAGAACATGGAACTCGCTACAGCACGGAGTGAAGAGAACATGGAACTCGCTACAGCACGGAGTGAAGAGAACATGGAACTCGCTACAGCACGGAGTGAAGAGAACATGGAACTCGCTACAGCACGGAGTGAAGAGAACGTGGAACTCGCTACAGCACGGAGTGAAGAGAACATGGAACTCGCTACAGCACGGAGTGAAGAGAACATGGAACTCGCTACAGCACGGAGTGAAGAGAACGTGGAACTCGCTACAGCACGGAGGAGAGAACATGGAACTCGCTACAGCACGGAGTGAAGAGAACGTGGAACTCGCTACAGCACGGAGTGAAGAGAACATGGAACTCGCTACAGCACGGAGTGAAGAGAACGTGGAACTCGCTACAGCACGGAGTGAAGAGAACGTGGAACTCGCTACAGCACGGAGTGAAGAGAACGTGGAACTCGCTACAGCACGGAGTGAAGAGAACATGGAACTCGCTACAGCACGGAGTGAAGAGAACATGGAACTCGCTACAGCACGGAGTGAAGAGAACGTGGAACTCGCTACAGCACGGAGCAGAGAGAACATGGAACTCGCTACAGCACGGAGTGAAGAGAACATGGAACTCGCTACAGCACGGAGTGGAGAACATGGAACTCGCTACAGCACGGAGTGAAGAGAACGTGGAACTCGCTACAGCACGGAGTGAAGAGAACGTGGAACTCGCTACAGCACGGAGTGAGAGAACATGGAACTCGCTACAGCACGGAGTGAAGAGAACATGGAACTCGCTACAGCACGGAGTGAAGAGAACGTGGAACTCGCTACAGCACGGAGTGAAGAGAACGTGGAACTCGCTACAGCACGGAGTGAAGAGAACATGGAACTCGCTACAGCACGGAGTGAAGAGAACATGGAACTCGCTACAGCACGGAGTGAAGAGAACGTGGAACTCGCTACAGCACGGAGTGAAGAGAACGTGGAACTCGCTACAGCACGGAGTGAAGAGAACGTGGAACTCGCTACAGCACGGAGTGAAGAGAACATGGAACTCGCTACAGCACGGAGTGAAGAGAACATGGAACTCGCTACAGCACGGAGTGAAGAGAACGTGGAACTCGCTACAGCACGGAGTGAGAGAACGTGGAACTCGCTACAGCACGGAGTGAAGAGAACATGGAACTCGCTACAGCACGGAGTGAAGAGAACATGGAACTCGCTACAGCACGGAGTGAAGAGAACGTGGAACTCGCTACAGCACGGAGTGAAGAGAACATGGAACTCGCTACAGCACGGAGTGAAGAGAACATGGAACTCGCTACAGCACGGAGTGAAGAGAACGTGGAACTCGCTACAGCACGGAGTGAAGAGAACTTGGAACTCGCTACAGCACGGAGTGAGAGAACATGGAACTCGCTACAGCACGGAGTGAAGAGAACATGGAACTCGCTACAGCACGGAGTGAAGAGAACATGGAACTCGCTACAGCACGGAGTGAAGAGAACATGGAACTCGCTACAGCACGGAGTGAGAGAACGTGGAACTCGCTACAGCACGGAGTGAAGAGAACATGGAACTCGCTACAGCACGGAGTGAAGAGAACATGGAACTCGCTACAGCACGGAGTGAGAGAACTTGGAACTCGCTACAGCACGGAGTGAAGAGAACATGGAACTCGCTACAGCACGGAGTGAAGAGAACGTGGAACTCGCTACAGCACGGAGTGAAGAGAACTTGGAACTCGCTACAGCACGGAGTGAAGAGAACGTGGAACTCGCTACAGCACGGAGTGGAGAGAACATGGAACTCGCTACAGCACGGAGTGAAGAGAACATGGAACTCGCTACAGCACGGAGTGAAGAGAACTTGGAACTCGCTACAGCACGGAGTGAAGAGAACATGGAACTCGCTACAGCACGGAGTGAAGAGAACGTGGAACTCGCTACAGCACGGAGTGAAGAGAACGTGGAACTCGCTACAGCACGGAGTGAAGAGAACGTGGAACTCGCTACAGCACGGAGTGGAAGAGAACGTGGAACTCGCTACAGCACGGAGTGAAGAGAACATGGAACTCGCTACAGCACGGAGTGAAGAGAACGTGGAACTCGCTACAGCACGGAGTGAAGAGAACATGGAACTCGCTACAGCACGGAGTGAAGAGAACATGGAACTCGCTACAGCACGGAGTGAAGAGAACGTGGAACTCGCTACAGCACGGAGTGAAGAGAACGTGGAACTCGCTACAGCACGGAGTGAAGAGAACATGGAACTCGCTACAGCACGGAGTGAGAGAACATGGAACTCGCTACAGCACGGAGTGAAGAGAACATGGAACTCGCTACAGCACGGAGTGGTGAGAACAGTGGAACTCGCTACAGCACGGAGTGAAGAGAACGTGGAACTCGCTACAGCACGGAGTGAAGAGAACATGGAACTCGCTACAGCACGGAGTGAAGAGAACATGGAACTCGCTACAGCACGGAGTGAAGAGAACATGGAACTCGCTACAGCACGGAGTGAAGAGAACATGGAACTCGCTACAGCACGGAGTGAAGAGAACGTGGAACTCGCTACAGCACGGAGTGAAGAGAACGTGGAACTCGCTACAGCACGGAGTGAAGAGAACATGGAACTCGCTACAGCACGGAGTGAAGAGAACATGGAACTCGCTACAGCACGGAGTGAGAGAACGTGGAACTCGCTACAGCACGGAGTGAGAGAACATGGAACTCGCTACAGCACGGAGTGAAGAGAACGTGGAACTCGCTACAGCACGGAGTGAAGAGAACATGGAACTCGCTACAGCACGGAGCTGAGAGAACGTGGAACTCGCTACAGCACGGAGTGAAGAGAACATGGAACTCGCTACAGCACGGAGTGAAGAGAACGTGGAACTCGCTACAGCACGGAGTGAAGAGAACATGGAACTCGCTACAGCACGGAGTGAAGAGAACGTGGAACTCGCTACAGCACGGAGTGAAGAGAACGTGGAACTCGCTACAGCACGGAGTGAAGAGAACAGTGGAACTCGCTACAGCACGGAGTGAAGAGAACATGGACTCGCTACAGCACGGAGTGAAGAGAACGTGGAACTCGCTACAGCACGGAGTGAAGAGAACGTGGAACTCGCTACAGCACGGAGTGAGAGAACATGGAACTCGCTACAGCACGGAGTGAAGAGAACATGGAACTCGCTACAGCACGGAGTGGAGAGAACATGGAACTCGCTACAGCACGGAGTGAAGAGAACGTGGAACTCGCTACAGCACGGAGTGAAGAGAACGTGGAACTCGCTACAGCACGGAGTGGTGAGAACATGGAACTCGCTACAGCACGGAGTGAAGAGAACATGGAACTCGCTACAGCACGGAGTGAAGAGAACGTGGAACTCGCTACAGCACGGAGCGGAGAGAACATGGAACTCGCTACAGCACGGAGTGAAGAGAACATGGAACTCGCTACAGCACGGAGTGAAGAGAACATGGAACTCGCTACAGCACGGAGTGAAGAGAACATGGAACTCGCTACAGCACGGAGTGAAGAGAACATGGAACTCGCTACAGCACGGAGTGAAGAGAACGTGGAACTCGCTACAGCACGGAGTGAAGAGAACGTGGAACTCGCTACAGCACGGAGTGAAGAGAACGTGGAACTCGCTACAGCACGGAGTGAAGAGAACGTGGAACTCGCTACAGCACGGAGTGAAGAGAACGTGGAACTCGCTACAGCACGGAGTGAGAGAACGTGGAACTCGCTACAGCACGGAGGGAGAGAACGTGGAACTCGCTACAGCACGGAGTGAGAGAACATGGAACTCGCTACAGCACGGAGTGAAGAGAACGTGGAACTCGCTACAGCACGGAGTGAGAGAACTTGGAACTCGCTACAGCACGGAGTGAGAGAACATGGAACTCGCTACAGCACGGAGTGAAGAGAACGTGGAACTCGCTACAGCACGGAGTGAAGAGAACATGGAACTCGCTACAGCACGGAGTGAAGAGAACGTGGAACTCGCTACAGCACGGAGTGAAGAGAACATGGAACTCGCTACAGCACGGAGTGAAGAGAACGTGGAACTCGCTACAGCACGGAGTGAAGAGAACGTGGAACTCGCTACAGCACGGAGTGAGAGAACATGGAACTCGCTACAGCACGGAGTGAAGAGAACGTGGAACTCGCTACAGCACGGAGTGAAGAGAACGTGGAACTCGCTACAGCACGGAGTGAGAGAACATGGAACTCGCTACAGCACGGAGTGAAGAGAACGTGGAACTCGCTACAGCACGGAGTGAAGAGAACATGGAACTCGCTACAGCACGGAGTGAAGAGAACGTGGAACTCGCTACAGCACGGAGTGAAGAGAACGTGGAACTCGCTACAGCACGGAGTGAAGAGAACATGGAACTCGCTACAGCACGGAGGAAGAGAACGTGGAACTCGCTACAGCACGGAGTGAAGAGAACATGGAACTCGCTACAGCACGGAGTGAAGAGAACGTGGAACTCGCTACAGCACGGAGTGAAGAGAACATGGAACTCGCTACAGCACGGAGTGAAGAGAACGTGGAACTCGCTACAGCACGGAGTGAAGAGAACGTGGAACTCGCTACAGCACGGAGTGAAGAGAACATGGAACTCGCTACAGCACGGAGTGAAGAGAACATGGAACTCGCTACAGCACGGAGTGAAGAGAACATGGAACTCGCTACAGCACGGAGTGAGAGAACGTGGAACTCGCTACAGCACGGAGTGAAGAGAACGTGGAACTCGCTACAGCACGGAGTGAAGAGAACGTGGAACTCGCTACAGCACGGAGCGAAGAGAAAGTGGAACTCGCTACAGCATGCAGCGGAGAGAACGTGGAACTCGCTACAGCACGGAGTGGAGAGAACATGGAACTCACTACAGCACGGAGTGGTGAGAACATGGAACTCACTACAGCACGGAGTGAAGAGAACGTGGAACTCGCTACAGCACGAGTGGAGAGAACATGGAACTCACTACAGCACGGAGCGAAGAGAACATGGAACTCGCTACAGCACGGCGTGAAGAGAACATGGAACTCGCTACAGCACGGAGTGAAGAGAACGTGGAACTCGCTACAGCACGGAGCTGAGAGAACGTGGAACTCGCTACAGCACGGAGTGGTGAGAACATGGAACTCGCTACAGCACGGAGTGGAGAGAACATGGAACTCGCTACAGCACGGAGTGAAGAGAACGTGGAACTCGCTACAGCACGGAGTGAAGAGAACGTGGAACTCGCTACAGCACGGAGCGGAGAGAACATGGAACTCGCTACAGCACGGAGTGAAGAGAACATGGAACTCGCTACAGCACGGAGCGAAGAGAACATGGAACTCGCTACAGCACGGAGTGAAGAGAACATGGAACTCACTACAGCACGGAGTGAAGAGAACGTGGAACTCGCTACAGCACGGAGCGGAGAGAACATGGAACTCGCTACAGCACGGAGTGAAGAGAACGTGGAACTCGCTACAGCACGGAGTGAAGAGAACGTGGAACTCGCTACAGCACGGAGCGGAGAGAACATGGAACTCGCTACAGCACGGAGTGTAGAGAACGTGGAACTCGCTACAGCACTGAGTGAAGAGAACATGGAACTCGCTACAGCACGGAGTGAAGAGAACGTGGAACTCGCTACAGCACGGAGTGAAGAGAACGTGGAACTCGCTACAGCACGGAGTGAAGAGAACGTGGAACTCGCTACAGCACGGAGTGAGAGAACATGGAACTCGCTACAGCACGGAGTGAAGAGAACATGGAACTCGCTACAGCACGGAGTGAAGAGAACGTGGAACTCGCTACAGCACGGAGCTGAGAGAACATGGAACTCGCTACAGCACGGAGTGAAGAGAACATGGAACTCGCTACAGCACGGAGTGAGAGAACATGGAACTCGCTACAGCACGGAGTGAGAGAACTTGGAACTCGCTACAGCACGGAGTGAAGAGAACGTGGAACTCGCTACAGCACGGAGTGAAGAGAACGTGGAACTCGCTACAGCACGGAGTGAAGAGAACATGGAACTCGCTACAGCACGGAGTGAAGAGAACATGGAACTCGCTACAGCACGGAGCGAAGAGAACGTGGAACTCGCTACAGCACGGAGTGAAGAGAACATGGAACTCGCTACAGCACGGAGTGAAGAGAACGTGGAACTCGCTACAGCACGGAGCGGAGAGAACATGGAACTCGCTACAGCACGGAGTGAAGAGAACGTGGAACTCGCTACAGCACGGAGTGAAGAGAACGTGGAACTCGCTACAGCACGGAGTGGTGAGAACATGGAACTCGCTACAGCACGGAGTGAAGAGAACATGGAACTCGCTACAGCACGGAGTGAAGAGAACGTGGAACTCGCTACAGCACGGAGTGGAGAGAACATGGAACTCGCTACAGCACGGAGTGAAGAGAACATGGAACTCGCTACAGCACGGAGCGGTGAGAACATGGAACTCGCTACAGCACGGAGTGAAGAGAACATGGAACTCGCTACAGCACGGAGTGAAGAGAACGTGGAACTCGCTACAGCACGGAGCTGAGAGAACATGGAACTCGCTACAGCACGGAGTGAAGAGAACGTGGAACTCGCTACAGCACGGAGTGAAGAGAACGTGGAACTCGCTACAGCACGGAGTGAAGAGAACGTGGAACTCGCTACAGCACGGAGTGAAGAGAACGTGGAACTCGCTACAGCACGGAGTGAAGAGAACGTGGAACTCGCTACAGCACGGAGCGGAGAGAACGTGGAACTCGCTACAGCACGGAGTGAGAGAACATGGAACTCGCTACAGCACGGAGTGAAGAGAACATGGAACTCGCTACAGCACGGAGTGAAGAGAACGTGGAACTCGCTACAGCACGGAGTGGTGAGAACATGGAACTCGCTACAGCACGGAGTGAAGAGAACATGGAACTCGCTACAGCACGGAGTGAAGAGAACGTGGAACTCGCTACAGCACGGAGTGAGAGAACATGGAACTCGCTACAGCACGGAGTGAAGAGAACATGGAACTCGCTACAGCACGGAGCGGTGAGAACATGGAACTCGCTACAGCACGGAGTGAAGAGAACATGGAACTCGCTACAGCACGGAGTGAAGAGAACATGGAACTCGCTACAGCACGGAGTGAGAGAACATGGAACTCGCTACAGCACGGAGTGAAGAGAACGTGGAACTCGCTACAGCACGGAGTGAAGAGAACGTGGAACTCGCTACAGCACGGAGTGAAGAGAACGTGGAACTCGCTACAGCACGGAGCGAAGAGAACGTGGAACTCGCTACAGCACGGAGTGAAGAGAACATGGAACTCGCTACAGCACGGAGCGGAGAGAACGTGGAACTCGCTACAGCACGGAGTGGAGAGAACATGGAACTCGCTACAGCACGGAGTGAAGAGAACATGGAACTCGCTACAGCACGGAGTGAAGAGAACGTGGAACTCGCTACAGCACGGAGTGAAGAGAACATGGAACTCGCTACAGCACGGAGCGAAGAGAACATGGAACTCGCTACAGCACGGAGTGAAGAGAACATGGAACTCGCTACAGCACGGAGTGAAGAGAACGTGGAACTCGCTACAGCACGGAGCAGGGAGAACATGGAACTCGCTACAGCACGGAGTGGAGAGAACATGGAACTCGCTACAGCACGGAGTGAGAGAACGTGGAACTCGCTACAGCACGGAGTGGAGAGAACATGGAACTCGCTACAGCACGGAGTGTGAGAACATGGAACTAGCTACAGCACGGAGTGGTGAGAACGTGGAACTCGCTACAGCACGGAGTGAAGAGAACGTGGAACTCGCTACAGCACGGAGTGAAGAGAACGTGGAACTCGCTACAGCACGGAGTGGAGAGAACATGGAACTCGCTACAGCACGGAGTGAAGAGAACATGGAACTCGCTACAGCACGGAGTGAAGAGAACGTGGAACTCGCTACAGCACGGAGTGAAGAGAACATGGAACTCACTACAGCACGGAGTGAAGAGAACATGGAACTCGCTACAGCACGGAGTGGAGAGAACATGGAACTCGCTACAGCACGGAGTGAAGAGAACGTGGAACTCGCTACAGCACGGAGTGAAGAGAACGTGGAACTCGCTACAGCACGGAGTGAAGAGAACGTGGAACTCGCTACAGCACGGAGTGAGAGAACATGGAACTCGCTACAGCACGGAGTGAAGAGAACATGGAACTCGCTACAGCACGGAGTGAAGAGAACGTGGAACTCGCTACAGCACGGAGTGAAGAGAACATGGAACTCGCTACAGCACGGAGTGAAGAGAACGTGGAACTCGCTACAGCACGGAGCGGAGAGAACATGGAACTCGCTACAGCACGGAGTGAAGAGAACGTGGAACTCGCTACAGCACGGAGTGAAGAGAACGTGGAACTCGCTACAGCACGGAGCGGAGAGAACATGGAACTCGCTACAGCACGGAGTGAAGAGAACGTGGAACTCGCTACAGCACGGAGTGAAGAGAACATGGAACTCGCTACAGCACGGAGTGAAGAGAACGTGGAACTCGCTACAGCACGGAGTGAAGAGAACGTGGAACTCGCTACAGCACGGAGTGAGAGAACATGGAACTCGCTACAGCACGGAGTGAAGAGAACATGGAACTCGCTACAGCACGGAGTGGAGAGAACATGGAACTCGCTACAGCACGGAGTGAAGAGAACGTGGAACTCGCTACAGCACGGAGTGAAGAGAACGTGGAACTCGCTACAGCACGGAGTGAAGAGAACGTGGAACTCGCTACAGCACGGAGTGAAGAGAACGTGGAACTCGCTACAGCACGGAGTGAAGAGAACATGGAACTCGCTACAGCACGGAGTGAAGAGAACGTGGAACTCGCTACAGCACGGAGTGAAGAGAACATGGAACTCGCTACAGCACGGAGTGAAGAGAACGTGGAACTCGCTACAGCACGGAGCGGAGAGAACATGGAACTCGCTACAGCACGGAGTGAAGAGAACATGGAACTCGCTACAGCACGGAGTGAGAGAACATGGAACTCGCTACAGCACGGAGTGAAGAGAACATGGAACTCGCTACAGCACGGAGTGAGAGAACATGGAACTCGCTACAGCACGGAGTGAAGAGAACGTGGAACTCGCTACAGCACGGAGTGAAGAGAACGTGGAACTCGCTACAGCACGGAGTGAAGAGAACGTGGAACTCGCTACAGCACGGAGCGGAGAGAACATGGAACTCGCTACAGCACGGAGTGAAGAGAACATGGAACTCGCTACAGCACGGAGTGAAGAGAACGTGGAACTCGCTACAGCACGGAGTGAAGAGAACATGGAACTCGCTACAGCACGGAGTGAAGAGAACGTGGAACTCGCTACAGCACGGAGTGGAGAGAACATGGAACTCGCTACAGCACGGAGTGAAGAGAACGTGGAACTCGCTACAGCACGGAGTGAAGAGAACGTGGAACTCGCTACAGCACGGAGCGGAGAGAACATGGAACTCGCTACAGCACGGAGTGAAGAGAACGTGGAACTCGCTACAGCACGGAGTGAAGAGAACATGGAACTCGCTACAGCACGGAGTGAAGAGAACGTGGAACTCGCTACAGCACGGAGTGAAGAGAACGTGGAACTCGCTACAGCACGGAGTGAAGAGAACGTGGAACTCGCTACAGCACGGAGTGAAGAGAACATGGAACTCGCTACAGCACGGAGTGAAGAGAACATGGAACTCGCTACAGCACGGAGTGAAGAGAACGTGGAACTCGCTACAGCACGGAGCTGAGAGAACATGGAACTCGCTACAGCACGGAGTGAAGAGAACATGGAACTCGCTACAGCACGGAGTGAGAGAACATGGAACTCGCTACAGCACGGAGTGAAGAGAACGTGGAACTCGCTACAGCACGGAGTGAAGAGAACGTGGAACTCGCTACAGCACGGAGCGGAAGAGAACGTGGAACTCGCTACAGCACGGAGTGAAGAGAACGTGGAACTCGCTACAGCACGGAGTGAAGAGAAAGTGGAACTCGCTACAGCACGGAGCGGAGAGAACATGGAACTCGCTACAGCACGGAGTGAAGAGAACGTGGAACTCGCTACAGCACGGAGTGAAGAGAACGTGGAACTCGCTACAGCACGGAGTGAAGAGAACGTGGAACTCGCTACAGCACGGAGTGAAGAGAACATGGAACTCGCTACAGCACGGAGTGAAGAGAACGTGGAACTCGCTACAGCACGGAGTGAGAGAACATGGAACTCGCTACAGCACGGAGTGGTGAGAACGTGGAACTCGCTACAGCACGGAGTGAAGAGAACGTGGAACTCGCTACAGCACGGAGTGAAGAGAACGTGGAACTCGCTACAGCACGGAGCGGAGAGAACATGGAACTCGCTACAGCACGGAGTGAAGAGAACATGGAACTCGCTACAGCACGGAGCGAAGAGAACGTGGAACTCGCTACAGCACGGAGTGAAGAGAACATGGAACTCACTACAGCACGGAGTGAAGAGAACGTGGAACTCGCTACAGCACGGAGCGGAGAGAACATGGAACTCGCTACAGCACGGAGTGAAGAGAACGTGGAACTCGCTACAGCACGGAGTGAAGAGAACGTGGAACTCGCTACAGCACGGAGCGGAGAGAACATGGAACTCGCTACAGCACGGAGTGAAGAGAACGTGGAACTCGCTACAGCACGGAGTGAAGAGAACATGGAACTCGCTACAGCACGGAGTGAAGAGAACGTGGAACTCGCTACAGCACGGAGTGAAGAGAACGTGGAACTCGCTACAGCACGGAGTGAAGAGAACGTGGAACTCGCTACAGCACGGAGTGAGAGAACATGGAACTCGCTACAGCACGGAGTGAAGAGAACATGGAACTCGCTACAGCACGGAGTGAAGAGAACGTGGAACTCGCTACAGCACGGAGCTGAGAGAACATGGAACTCGCTACAGCACGGAGTGAAGAGAACATGGAACTCGCTACAGCACGGAGTGAAGAGAACATGGAACTCGCTACAGCACGGAGTGAAGAGAACATGGAACTCGCTACAGCACGGAGTGAAGAGAACGTGGAACTCGCTACAGCACGGAGTGAGAGAACATGGAACTCGCTACAGCACGGAGTGAAGAGAACATGGAACTCGCTACAGCACGGAGTGAAGAGAACGTGGAACTCGCTACAGCACGGAGTGAGAGAACATGGAACTCGCTACAGCACGGAGTGAAGAGAACGTGGAACTCGCTACAGCACGGAGTGAAGAGAACATGGAACTCGCTACAGCACGGAGTGAAGAGAACATGGAACTCGCTACAGCACGGAGTGAAGAGAACGTGGAACTCGCTACAGCACGGAGTGAGAGAACATGGAACTCGCTACAGCACGGAGTGAAGAGAACATGGAACTCGCTACAGCACGGAGTGAGAGAACATGGAACTCGCTACAGCACGGAGTGAAGAGAACATGGAACTCGCTACAGCACGGAGTGAAGAGAACATGGAACTCGCTACAGCACGGAGCGGAGAGAACATGGAACTCGCTACAGCACGGAGTGAAGAGAACATGGAACTCGCTACAGCACGGAGTGAAGAGAACGTGGAACTCGCTACAGCACGGAGCGAAGAGAACATGGAACTCGCTACAGCACGGAGTGAAGAGAACGTGGAACTCGCTACAGCACGGAGTGAAGAGAACGTGGAACTCGCTACAGCACGGAGTGAGAGAACATGGAACTCGCTACAGCACGGAGTGAAGAGAACGTGGAACTCGCTACAGCACGGAGTGAAGAGAACGTGGAACTCGCTACAGCACGGAGTGAAGAGAACGTGGAACTCGCTACAGCACGGAGCGGAGAGAACATGGAACTCGCTACAGCACGGAGTGAAGAGAACATGGAACTCGCTACAGCACGGAGCGAAGAGAACGTGGAACTCGCTACAGCACGGAGTGAAGAGAACATGGAACTCGCTACAGCACGGAGTGAAGAGAACGTGGAACTCGCTACAGCACGGAGCGGAGAGAACATGGAACTCGCTACAGCACGGAGTGAAGAGAACGTGGAACTCGCTACAGCACGGAGTGAAGAGAACGTGGAACTCGCTACAGCACGGAGCGGAGAGAACATGGAACTCGCTACAGCACGGAGTGAAGAGAACGTGGAACTCGCTACAGCACGGAGTGAAGAGAACATGGAACTCGCTACAGCACGGAGTGAAGAGAACGTGGAACTCGCTACAGCACGGAGTGAAGAGAACGTGGAACTCGCTACAGCACGGAGTGAAGAGAACGTGGAACTCGCTACAGCACGGAGTGGTGAGAACATGGAACTCGCTACAGCACGGAGTGAAGAGAACATGGAACTCGCTACAGCACGGAGTGAAGAGAACGTGGAACTCGCTACAGCACGGAGCTGAGAGAACATGGAACTCGCTACAGCACGGAGTGAAGAGAACATGGAACTCGCTACAGCACGGAGTGGTGAGAACATGGAACTCGCTACAGCACGGAGTGTAGAGAACGTGGAACTCGCTACAGCACGGAGTGAAGAGAACGTGGAACTCGCTACAGCACGGAGTGGTGAGAACATGGAACTCACTACAGCACGGAATGAAGAGAACATGAACTCGCTACAGCACGGAGTGAAGAGAACGTGGAACTCGCTACAGCACGGAGTGAGAGAACATGGAACTCGCTACAGCACGGAGTGAAGAGAACATGGAACTCGCTACAGCACGGAGCGGTGAGAACATGGAACTCGCTACAGCACGGAGTGAAGAGAACATGGAACTCGCTACAGCACGGAGTGAAGAGAACATGGAACTCGCTACAGCACGGAGCGGAGAGAACATGGAACTCGCTACAGCACGGAGTGAAGAGAACGTGGAACTCGCTACAGCACGGAGTGAAGAGAACGTGGAACTCGCTACAGCACGGAGCAAAGAGAACGTGGAACTCGCTACAGCACGGAGCGAAGAGAAAGTGGAACTCACTACAGCACGGAGTGAAGTGAACGTGGAACTCGCTACAGCATGGAGCGGAGAGAACGTGGAACTCGCTACAGCACGGAGTGGTGAGAACATGGAACTCACTACAGCACGGAGTGAAGAGAACGTGGAACTCGCTACAGCACAGAGTGGTGAGAACATGGAACTCACTACTGCACGGAGTGGTGAGAACATGGAACTCACTACAGCACGGAGTGAAGAGAACGTGGAACTCGCTACAGCACAGAGTGGTGAGAACATGGAACTCACTACAGCACGGAGCGAAGAGAACATGGAACTCGCTACAGCAGGGCGTGAAGAGAACATGGAACTCGCTACAGCACGGAGTGAAGAGAACGTGGAACTCGCTACAGCACGGAGCAGGGAGAACGTGGAACTCACTACAGCATGGAGTGGTGAGAACATGGAACTAGCTACAGCACGGAGTGGTGAGAACCTGGAACTCACTACAGCACGGAGTGGTGAGAACATGGAACTCGCTACAGCACGGAATGGTGAGATCATGGAACTAGCTACAGCACGGAGTGGTGAGAACGTGGAACTCGCTACAGCATGGAGTGAAGAGAACGTGGAACTCGCTACAGCACGGAGTGAAGAGAACGTGGAACTCGCTACAGCGCGGAGCGGAGAGAACCTGGAACTCGCCACAGCACGGAGTGAAGAGAACATGGAACTCGCAACAGCACAGAGCGAAGAGAACGTGGAACTCGCTATAGCACGGAGTGAAGAGAACATGGAACTCACTACAGCACGGAGTGAAGAGAACGTGGAACTCACTACAGCACGGAGCGGAGAGAACATGGAACTCGCTACAGCACGGAGTGAAGAGAACGTGGAACTCGCTACAGCACGGAGTGAAGAGAACGTGGAACTCGCTACAGCACGGAGCGGAGAGAACATGGAACTCGCTACAGCACGGAGTGTAGAGAACGTGGAACTCGCTACAGCAAGGAGTGAAGAGAACATGGAACTCGCTACAGCACGGAGTGGAGAGAACATGGAACTCCATACAGCACGGAGTGAAGAGAACATGGAACTCGCTACAGCACGGAGCGGTGAGAACATGGAACTCGCTGCAGCACGGTGTGAAGAGAACATGGAACTCGCTACAGCACGGAGTGAAGAGAACGTGGAACTCGCTACAGCACGGAGCAGAGAGAACATGGAACTCGCTACAGCACGGAGTGAAGAGAACGTGGAACTCGCTACAGCACGGAGTGAAGAGAACGTGGAACTCGCTACAGCACGGAGCGAAGAGAACGTGGAACTCGCTACAGCACGGAGCGAAGAGAAAGTGGAACTCGCTACAGCACAGAGTGAAGTGAACGTGGAACTCGCTACAGCATGCAGCGGAGAGAACGTGGAACTCGCTACAGCACGGAGTGGTGAGAACATGGAACTCACTGCTGCACGGAGTGGTGAGAACATGGAACTCACTACAGCACGGAGTGAAGAGAACGTGGAACTCGCTACAGCACAGAGTGGTGAGAACATGGAACTCACTACAGCACGGAGCGAAGAGAACATGGAACTCGCTACAGCACGGCGTGAAGAGAACATGGAACTCGCTACAGCACGGAGTGAAGAGAACGTGGAACTCGCTACAGCACGGAGCAGGGAGAACGTGCAACTCACTACAGCACGGAGTGGTGAGAACATGGAACTAGCTACAGCACGGAGCGGAGAGAACATGGAACTCGCTACAGCACGGAGTGAAGAGAACGTGGAACTCGCTACAGCACGGAGTGAAGAGAACGTGGAACTCGCTACAGCACGGAGCAAAGAGAACGTGGAACTCGCTACAGCACGGAGCGAAGAGAAAGTGGAACTCACTACAGCACGGAGTGAAGTGAACGTGGAACTCGCTACAGCATGGAGCGGAGAGAACGTGGAACTCGCTACAGCACGGAGTGGTGAGAACATGGAACTCACTACAGCACGGAGTGAAGAGAACGTGGAACTCGCTACAGCACAGAGTGGTGAGAACATGGAACTCACTACTGCACGGAGTGGTGAGAACATGGAACTCACTACAGCACGGAGTGAAGAGAACGTGGAACTCGCTACAGCACAGAGTGGTGAGAACATGGAACTCACTACAGCACGGAGCGAAGAGAACATGGAACTCGCTACAGCAGGGCGTGAGAGAACATGGAACTCGCTACAGCACGGAGTGAAGAGAACGTGGAACTCGCTACAGCACGGAGCAGGGAGAACGTGGAACTCACTACAGCATGGAGTGGTGAGAACATGGAACTAGCTACAGCACGGAGTGGTGAGAACCTGGAACTCACTACAGCACGGAGTGGTGAGAACATGGAACTCGCTACAGCACGGAATGGTGAGATCATGGAACTAGCTACAGCACGGAGTGGTGAGAACGTGGAACTCGCTACAGCATGGAGTGAAGAGAACGTGGAACTCGCTACAGCACGGAGTGAAGAGAACGTGGAACTCGCTACAGCGCGGAGCGGAGAGAACCTGGAACTCGCCACAGCACGGAGTGAAGAGAACATGGAACTCGCAACAGCACAGAGCGAAGAGAACGTGGAACTCGCTATAGCACGGAGTGAAGAGAACATGGAACTCACTACAGCACGGAGTGAAGAGAACGTGGAACTCACTACAGCACGGAGCGGAGAGAACATGGAACTCGCTACAGCACGGAGTGAAGAGAACGTGGAACTCGCTACAGCACGGAGTGAAGAGAACGTGGAACTCGCTACAGCACGGAGCGGAGAGAACATGGAACTCGCTACAGCACGGAGTGTAGAGAACGTGGAACTCGCTACAGCAAGGAGTGAAGAGAACATGGAACTCGCTACAGCACGGAGTGGAGAGAACATGGAACTCCATACAGCACGGAGTGAAGAGAACATGGAACTCG
This sequence comes from Squalus acanthias, assembly GCA_030390025.1. Lineage (NCBI taxonomy): Eukaryota > Metazoa > Chordata > Chondrichthyes > Squaliformes > Squalidae > Squalus > Squalus acanthias. The sequence continues at coordinate 80,790,738 of CM059430.1, read as the reverse complement.
CTACAGCACGGAGCGGTGAGAACATGGAACTCGCTGCAGCACGGTGTGAAGAGAACATGGAACTCGCTACAGCACGGAGTGAAGAGAACGTGGAACTCGCTACAGCACGGAGCAGAGAGAACATGGAACTCGCTACAGCACGGAGTGAAGAGAACGTGGAACTCGCTACAGCACGGAGTGAAGAGAACGTGGAACTCGCTACAGCACGGAGCGAAGAGAACGTGGAACTCGCTACAGCACGGAGCGAAGAGAAAGTGGAACTCGCTACAGCACAGAGTGAAGTGAACGTGGAACTCGCTACAGCATGCAGCGGAGAGAACGTGGAACTCGCTACAGCACGGAGTGGTGAGAACATGGAACTCACTACTGCACGGAGTGGTGAGAACATGGAACTCACTACAGCACGGAGTGAAGAGAACGTGGAACTCGCTACAGCACAGAGTGGTGAGAACATGGAACTCACTACAGCACGGAGCGAAGAGAACATGGAACTCGCTACAGCACGGCGTGAAGAGAACATGGAACTCGCTACAGCACGGAGCTGAGAGAACATGGAACTCGCTACAGCACGGAGTGTAGAGACGTGGAACTCGCTACAGCAAGGAGTGAAGAGAACATGGAACTCGCTACAGCACGGAGTGAAGAGAACGTGGAACTCGCTACAGCACGGAGTGAAGAGAACGTGAACTCGCTACAGCACGGAGTGAAGAGAACGTGGAACTCGCTACAGCACGGAGTGTGAGAACATGGAACTCGCTAGAGCACGGAGTGAAGAGAACATGGAACTCACTACAGCACGGAGTGAAGAGAACGTGGAACTCGCTACAGCACTGAGCAGAGAGAACATGGAACTCGCTACAGCACGGAGTGAAGAGAACATGGAACTCGCTACAGCACGGAGTGGTGAGAACATGGAACTCGCTACAGCACGGAGTGAAGAGAACGTGGAACTCGCTACAGCACGGAGTGAAGAGAACGTGGAACTCGCTACATCACGGAGTGGTGAGAACATGGAACTCACTACAGCACGGAGTGAAGAGAACATGGAACTCGCTACAGCACGGAGTGAAGAGAACGTGGAACTCGCTACAGCACGGAGTGAGAGAACATGGAACTCGCTACAGCACGGAGTGAAGAGAACATGGAACTCGCTACAGCACGGAGCGGTGAGAACATGGAACTCGCTACAGCACGGAGTGAAGAGAACATGGAACTCGCTACAGCACGGAGTGAAGAGAACGTGGAACTCGCTACAGCACGGAGTGAAGAGAACATGGAACTCGCTACAGCACGGAGTGAAGAGAACATGGAACTCGCTACAGCACGGAGCGAGAGAACATGGAACTCGCTACAGCACGGAGTGAAGAGAACATGGAACTCGCTACAGCACGGAGTGAAGAGAACATGGAACTCGCTACAGCACGGAGTGAGAGAACATGGAACTCGCTACAGCACGGAGTGAAGAGAACGTGGAACTCGCTACAGCACGGAGTGAAGAGAACGTGGAACTCGCTACAGCACGGAGTGAAGAGAACGTGGAACTCGCTACAGCACGGAGTGAAGAGAACATGGAACTCGCTACAGCACGGAGTGAAGAGAACGTGGAACTCGCTACAGCACGGAGTGAAGAGAACATGGAACTCGCTACAGCACGGAGTGAAGAGAACGTGGAACTCGCTACAGCACGGAGTGAAGAGAACGTGGAACTCGCTACAGCACGGAGTGAAGAGAACGTGGAACTCGCTACAGCACGGAGCGGAGAGAACATGGAACTCGCTACAGCACGGAGTGAAGAGAACATGGAACTCGCTACAGCACGGAGTGAAGAGAACGTGGAACTCGCTACAGCACGGAGTGAAGAGAACATGGAACTCGCTACAGCACGGAGTGAAGAGAACGTGGAACTCGCTACAGCACGGAGTGAGAGAACATGGAACTCGCTACAGCACGGAGTGAAGAGAACGTGGAACTCGCTACAGCACGGAGTGAAGAGAACGTGGAACTCGCTACAGCACGGAGTGAAGAGAACATGGAACTCGCTACAGCACGGAGTGTAGAGAACGTGGAACTCGCTACAGCACGGAGTGAAGAGAACATGGAACTCGCTACAGCACGGAGTGAAGAGAACGTGGAACTCGCTACAGCACGGAGTGAGAGAACATGGAACTCGCTACAGCACGGAGTGAAGAGAACATGGAACTCGCTACAGCACGGAGCGGTGAGAACATGGAACTCGCTACAGCACGGAGTGAAGAGAACATGGAACTCGCTACAGCACGGAGTGAAGAGAACATGGAACTCGCTACAGCACGGAGCGGAGAGAACATGGAACTCGCTACAGCACGGAGTGAAGAGAACGTGGAACTCGCTACAGCACGGAGTGAAGAGAACGTGGAACTCGCTACAGCACGGAGCGAAGAGAACGTGGAACTCGCTACAGCACGGAGCGAAGAGAAAGTGGAACTCACTACAGCACGGAGTGAAGAGAACGTGGAACTCGCTACAGCACGGAGCGGAGAGAACGTGGAACTCGCTACAGCACGGAGTGGTGAGAACATGGAACTCGCTACAGCACGGAGTGAAGAGAACGTGGAACTCGCTACAGCACAGAGTGGTGAGAACATGGAACTCACTACAGCACGGAGTGGTGAGAACATGGAACTCACTACAGCACGGAGTGAAGAGAACGTGGAACTCGCTACAGCACAGAGTGGTGAGAACATGGAACTCACTACAGCACGGAGCGAAGAGAACATGGAACTCGCTACAGCACGGCGTGAAGAGAACATGGAACTCGCTACAGCACGGAGTGAAGAGAACGTGGAACTCGCTACAGCACGGAGCAGGGAGAACGTGGAACTCACTACAGCACGGAGTGGTGAGAACATGGAACTAGCTACAGCACGGAGTGGTGAGAACCTGGAACTCACTACAGCACGGAGTGGTGAGAACATGGAACTCGCTACAGCACGGAATGGTGAGATCATGGAACTAGCTACAGCACGGAGTGGTGAGAACGTGGAACTCGCTACAGCATGGAGTGAAGAGAACGTGGAACTCGCTACAGCACGGAGTGAAGAGAACGTGGAACTCGCTACAGCGCGGAGCGGAGAGAACCTGGAACTCGCCACAGCACGGAGTGAAGAGAACATGGAACTCGCAACAGCACAGAGCGAAGAGAACGTGGAACTCGCTATAGCACGGAGTGAAGAGAACATGGAACTCACTACAGCACGGAGTGAAGAGAACGTGGAACTCACTACAGCACGGAGCGGAGAGAACATGGAACTCGCTACAGCACGGAGTGAAGAGAACGTGGAACTCGCTACAGCACGGAGTGAAGAGAACGTGGAACTCGCTACAGCACGGAGCGGAGAGAACATGGAACTCGCTACAGCACGGAGTGTAGAGAACGTGGAACTCGCTACAGCAAGGAGTGAAGAGAACATGGAACTCGCTACAGCACGGAGTTGAGAGAACATGGAACTCCATACAGCACGGAGTGAAGAGAACATGGAACTCGCTACAGCACGGAGCGGTGAGAACATGGAACTCGCTGCAGCACGGTGTGAAGAGAACATGGAACTCGCTACAGCACGGAGTGAAGAGAACGTGGAACTCGCTACAGCACGGAGCAGAGAGAACATGGAACTCGCTACAGCACGGAGTGAAGAGAACGTGGAACTCGCTACAGCACGGAGTGAAGAGAACGTGGAACTCGCTACAGCACGGAGCGAAGAGAACGTGGAACTCGCTACAGCACGGAGCGAAGAGAAAGTGGAACTCGCTACAGCACAGAGTGAAGTGAACGTGGAACTCGCTACAGCATGCAGCGGAGAGAACGTGGAACTCGCTACAGCACGGAGTGGTGAGAACATGGAACTCGCTACAGCACGGAGTGGTGAGAACATGGAACTCGCTACAGCACGGAGTGAAGAGAACGTGGAACTCGCTACAGCACGGAGTGGAGAGAACATGGAACTCGCTACAGCACGGAGCGAAGAGAACATGGAACTCGCTACAGCACGGAGTGAAGAGAACATGGAACTCGCTACAGCACGGAGTGAAGAGAACGTGGAACTCGCTACAGCACGGAGTGAAGAGAACGTGGAACTCGCTACAGCACGGAGTGAGAGAACATGGAACTCGCTACAGCACGGAGTGAGAGAACATGGAACTCGCTACAGCACGGAGTGAAGAGAACGTGGAACTCGCTACAGCACGGAGTGAAGAGAACGTGGAACTCGCTACAGCACGGAGCTGAAGAGAACGTGGAACTCGCTACAGCACGGAGTGAAGAGAACGTGGAACTCGCTACAGCACGGAGTGAAGAGAACGTGGAACTCGCTACAGCACGGAGCGGAAGAGAACGTGGAACTCGCTACAGCACGGAGTGGTGAGAACATGGAACTCACTACAGCACGGAGTGAAGAGAACGTGGAACTCGCTACAGCACAGAGTGGTGAGAACATGGAACTCACTACTGCACGGAGTGGTGAGAACATGGAACTCACTACAGCACGGAGTGAAGAGAACGTGGAACTCGCTACAGCACAGAGTGGTGAGAACATGGAACTCACTACAGCACGGAGCGAAGAGAACATGGAACTCGCTACAGCAGGGCGTGAGGAGAACATGGAACTCGCTACAGCACGGAGTGAAGAGAACGTGGAACTCGCTACAGCACGGAGCAGGGAGAACGTGGAACTCACTACAGCATGGAGTGGTGAGAACATGGAACTAGCTACAGCACGGAGTGGTGAGAACCTGGAACTCACTACAGCACGGAGTGGTGAGAACATGGAACTCGCTACAGCACGGAATGGTGAGATAATGGAACTAGCTACAGCACGGAGTGGTGAGAACGTGGAACTCGCTACAGCATGGAGTGAAGAGAACGTGGAACTCGCTACAGCACGGAGTGAAGAGAACGTGGAACTCGCTACAGCGCGGAGCGGAGAGAACCTGGAACTCGCCACAGCACGGAGTGAAGAGAACATGGAACTCGCAACAGCACAGAGCGAAGAGAACGTGGAACTCGCTACAGCACGGAGTGAAGAGAACATGGAACTCACTACAGCACGGAGTGAAGAGAACGTGGAACTCACTACAGCACGGAGCGGAGAGAACATGGAACTCGCTACAGCACGGAGTGAAGAGAACGTGGAACTCGCTACAGCACGGAGTGAAGAGAACGTGGAACTCGCTACAGCACGGAGCGGAGAGAACATGGAACTCGCTACAGCACGGAGTGTAGAGAACATGGAACTCGCTACAGCAAGGAGTGAAGAGAACATGGAACTCGCTACAGCACGGAGTGGAGAGAACATGGAACTCCATACAGCACGGAGTGAAGAGAACATGGAACTCGCTACAGCACGGAGCGGTGAGAACATGGAACTCGCTGCAGCACGGTGTGAAGAGAACATGGAACTCGCTACAGCACGGAGTGAAGAGAACGTGGAACTCGCTACAGCACGGAGCAGAGAGAACATGGAACTCGCTACAGCACGGAGTGAAGAGAACGTGGAACTCGCTACAGCACGGAGTGAAGAGAACGTGGAACTCGCTACAGCACGGAGCGAAGAGAACGTGGAACTCGCTACAGCACGGAGCGAAGAGAAAGTGGAACTCGCTACAGCACAGAGTGAAGTGAACGTGGAACTCGCTACAGCATGCAGCGGAGAGAACGTGGAACTCGCTACAGCACGGAGTGGTGAGAACATGGAACTCACTACTGCACGGAGTGGTGAGAACATGGAACTCACTACAGCACGGAGTGAAGAGAACGTGGAACTCGCTACAGCACAGAGTGGTGAGAACATGGAACTCACTACAGCACGGAGCGAAGAGAACATGGAACTCGCTACAGCACGGCGTGAAGAGAACATGGAACTCGCTACAGCACGGAGTGAAGAGAACGTGGAACTCGCTACAGCACGGAGCAGGGAGAACGTGCAACTCACTACAGCACGGAGTGGTGAGAACATGGAACTAGCTACAGCACGGAGTGGTGAGATCATGGAACTAGCTACAGCACGGAGTGGTGAGAACGTGGAACTCGCTACAGCACGGAGTGAAGAGAACGTGGAACTCGCTACAGCACGGAGCGGAGAGAACCTGGAACTCGCCACAGCACGGAGTGAAGAGAACATGGAACTCGCTACAGCACAGAGCGAAGAGAACATGGAACTCGCTACAGCACGGAGTGAAGAGAACATGGAACTCACTACAGCACGGAGTGAAGAGAACGTGGAACTCGCTACAGCACGGAGCGGAGAGAACATGGAACTCGCTACAGCACGGAGTGAAGAGAACGTGGAACTCGCTACAGCACGGAGTGAAGAGAACGTGGAACTCGCTACAGCACGGAGCGGAGAGAACATGGAACTCGCTATAGCACGGACTGTAGAGAACGTGGAACTCGCTACAGCAATGAGTGAAGAGAACATGGAACTCGCTACAGCACGGAGTGAAGAGAACGTGGAACTCGCTACAGCACGGATGAAGAGAACGTGGAACTAGCTACAGCACGGAGTGAAGAGAACGTGGAACTCGCTACAGCACGGAGTGGTGAGAACATGGAACTCGCTATAGCACGGAGTGAAGAGAACATGGAACTCGCTACAGCACGGAGTGAAGAGAACGTGGAACTCGCTACAGCACGGAGCAGAGAGAACATGGAACTCGCTACAGCACGGAGTGAAGAGAACATGGAACTCGCTACAGCACGGAATGGTGAGATCATGGAACTAGCTACAGCACGGAGTGGTGAGAAATTGGAACTCGCTACAGCACGGAGTGAAGAGAACGTGGAACTCGCTACAGCACGGAGTGAAGAGAACGTGGAACTCGCTACAGCACGGAGCAGAGAGAACCTGGAACTCGCTACAGCACGGAGTGAAGAGAACATGGAACTCGCTACAGCACGGAGCGAAGAGAACGTGGAACTCGCTACAGCACGGAGTGAAGAGAACATGGAACTCGCTACAGCACGGAGTGAAGAGAACGTGGAACTCGCTACAGCACGGAGGGAGAGAACATGGAACTCGCTACAGCACGGAGTGAAGAGAACGTGGAACTCGCTACAGCACGGAGTGAAGAGAACGTGGAACTCGCTACAGCACGGAGTGGTGAGAACATGGAACTCGCTACAGCACGGAGTGAAGAGAACATGGAACTCGCTACAGCACGGAGTGAAGAGAACGTGGAACTCGCTACAGCACGGAGCGGAGAGAACATGGAACTCGCTACAGCACGGAGTGAAGAGAACATGGAACTCGCTACAGCACGGAGCGGTGAGAACATGGAACTCGCTACAGCACGGAGTGAAGAGAACATGGAACTCGCTACAGCACGGAGTGAAGAGAACATGGAACTCGCTACAGCACGGAGCGGTGAGAACATGGAACTTGCTACAGCACGGAGTGAAGAGAACATGGAACTCGCTACAGCACGGAGTGAAGAGAACATGGAACTCGCTACAGCACGGAGCGGAGAGAACATGGAACTCGCTACAGCACGGAGTGAAGAGAACGTGGAACTCGCTACAGCACGGAGTGAAGAGAACGTGGAACTCGCTACAGCACGGAGCAAAGAGAACGTGGAACTCGCTACAGCACGGAGCGAAGAGAAAGTGGAACTCACTACAGCACGGAGTGAAGTGAACGTGGAACTCGCTACAGCATGGAGCGGAGAGAACGTGGAACTCGCTACAGCACGGAGTGGTGAGAACATGGAACTCACTACAGCACGGAGTGAAGAGAACGTGGAACTCGCTACAGCACAGAGTGGTGAGAACATGGAACTCACTACTGCACGGAGTGGTGAGAACATGGAACTCACTACAGCACGGAGTGAAGAGAACGTGGAACTCGCTACAGCACAGAGTGGTGAGAACATGGAACTCACTACAGCACGGAGCGAAGAGAACATGGAACTCGCTACAGCAGGGCGTGAAGAGAACATGGAACTCGCTACAGCACGGAGTGAAGAGAACGTGGAACTCGCTACAGCACGGAGCAGGGAGAACGTGGAACTCACTACAGCATGGAGTGGTGAGAACATGGAACTAGCTACAGCACGGAGTGGTGAGAACCTGGAACTCACTACAGCACGGAGTGGTGAGAACATGGAACTCGCTACAGCACGGAATGGTGAGATCATGGAACTAGCTACAGCACGGAGTGGTGAGAACGTGGAACTCGCTACAGCATGGAGTGAAGAGAACGTGGAACTCGCTACAGCACGGAGTGAAGAGAACGTGGAACTCGCTACAGCGCGGAGCGGAGAGAACCTGGAACTCGCCACAGCACGGAGTGAAGAGAACATGGAACTCGCAACAGCACAGAGCGAAGAGAACGTGGAACTCGCTACAGCACGGAGTGAAGAGAACATGGAACTCACTACAGCACGGAGTGAAGAGAACGTGGAACTCACTACAGCACGGAGCGGAGAGAACATGGAACTCGCTACAGCACGGAGTGAAGAGAACGTGGAACTCGCTACAGCACGGAGTGAAGAGAACGTGGAACTCGCTACAGCACGGAGCGGAGAGAACATGGAACTCGCTACAGCACGGAGTGTAGAGAACGTGGAACTCGCTACAGCAAGGAGTGAAGAGAACATGGAACTCGCTACAGCATGGAGTGGAGAGAACATGGAACTCCATACAGCACGGAGTGAAGAGAACATGGAACTCGCTACAGCACGGAGCGGTGAGAACATGGAACTCGCTGCAGCACGGTGTGAAGAGAACATGGAACTCGCTACAGCACGGAGTGAAGAGAACGTGGAACTCGCTACAGCACGGAGCAGAGAGAACATGGAACTCGCTACAGCACGGAGTGAAGAGAACGTGGAACTCGCTACAGCACGGAGTGAAGAGAACGTGGAACTCGCTACAGCACGGAGCGAAGAGAACGTGGAACTCGCTACAGCACGGAGCGAAGAGAAAGTGGAACTCGCTACAGCACAGAGTGAAGTGAACGTGGAACTCGCTACAGCATGCAGCGGAGAGAACGTGGAACTCGCTACAGCACGGAGTGGTGAGAACATGGAACTCACTGCTGCACGGAGTGGTGAGAACATGGAACTCACTACAGCACGGAGTGAAGAGAACGTGGAACTCGCTACAGCACAGAGTGGTGAGAACATGGAACTCACTACAGCACGGAGCGAAGAGAACATGGAACTCGCTACAGCACGGCGTGAAGAGAACATGGAACTCGCTACAGCACGGAGTGAAGAGAACGTGGAACTCGCTACAGCACGGAGCAGGGAGAACGTGCAACTCACTACAGCATGGAGTGGTGAGAACATGGAACTAGCTACAGCACGGAGCGGAGAGAACATGGAACTCGCTACAGCACGGAGTGAAGAGAACGTGGAACTCGCTACAGCACGGAGTGAAGAGAACGTGGAACTCGCTACAGCACGGAGCAAAGAGAACGTGGAATTCGCTACAGCACGGAGCGAAGAGAAAGTGGAACTCACTACAGCACGGAGTGAAGTGAACGTGGAACTCGCTACAGCATGGAGCGGAGAGAACGTGGAACTCGCTACAGCACGGAGTGGTGAGAACATGGAACTCACTACAGCACGGAGTGAAGAGAACGTGGAACTCGCTACAGCACAGATTGGTGAGAACATGGAACTCACTACTGCACGGAGTGGTGAGAACATGGAACTCACTACAGCACGGAGTGAAGAGAACGTGGAACTCGCTACAGCACAGAGTGGTGAGAACATGGAACTCACTACAGCACGGAGCGAAGAGAACATGGAACTCGCTACAGCAGGGCGTGAAGAGAACATGGAACTCGCTACAGCACGGAGTGAAGAGAACGTGGAACTCGCTACAGCACGGAGCAGGGAGAACGTGGAACTCACTACAGCATGGAGTGGTGAGAACATGGAACTAGCTACAGCACGGAGTGGTGAGAACCTGGAACTCACTACAGCACGGAGTGGTGAGAACATGGAACTCGCTACAGCACGGAATGGTGAGATCATGGAACTAGCTACAGCACGGAGTGGTGAGAACGTGGAACTCGCTACAGCATGGAGTGAAGAGAACGTGGAACTCGCTACAGCACGGAGTGAAGAGAACGTGGAACTCGCTACAGCGCGGAGCGGAGAGAACCTGGAACTCGCCACAGCACGGAGTGAAGAGAACATGGAACTCGCAACAGCACAGAGTGAAGAGAACGTGGAACTCGCTATAGCACGGAGTGAAGAGAACATGGAACTCACTACAGCACGGAGTGAAGAGAACGTGGAACTCACTACAGCACGGAGCGGAGAGAACATGGAACTCGCTACAGCACGGAGTGAAGAGAACGTGGAACTCGCTACAGCACGGAGTGAAGAGAACGTGGAACTCGCTACAGCACGGAGCGGAGAGAACATGGAACTCGCTACAGCACGGAGTGTAGAGAACGTGGAACTCGCTACAGCAAGGAGTGAAGAGAACATGGAACTCGCTACAGCACGGAGTGGAGAGAACATGGAACTCCATACAGCACGGAGTGAAGAGAACATGGAACTCGCTACAGCACGGAGCGGTGAGAACATGGAACTCGCTGCAGCACGGTGTGAAGAGAACATGGAACTCGCTACAGCACGGAGTGAAGAGAACGTGGAACTCGCTACAGCACGGAGCAGAGAGAACATGGAACTCGCTACAGCACGGAGTGAAGAGAACGTGGAACTCGCTACAGCACGGAGTGAAGAGAACGTGGAACTCGCTACAGCACGGAGCGAAGAGAACGTGGAACTCGCTACAGCACGGAGCGAAGAGAAAGTGGAACTCGCTACAGCACAGAGTGAAGTGAACGTGGAACTCGCTACAGCATGCAGCGGAGAGAACGTGGAACTCGCTACAGCACGGAGTGGTGAGAACATGGAACTCACTGCTGCACGGAGTGGTGAGAACATGGAACTCACTACAGCACGGAGTGAAGAGAACGTGGAACTCGCTACAGCACAGAGTGGTGAGAACATGGAACTCACTACAGCACGGAGCGAAGAGAACATGGAACTCGCTACAGCACGGCGTGAAGAGAACATGGAACTCGCTACAGCACGGAGTGAAGAGAACGTGGAACTCGCTACAGCACGGAGCAGGGAGAACGTGCAACTCACTACAGCACGGAGTGGTGAGAACATGGAACTAGCTACAGCACGGAGTGGTGAGATCATGGAACTAGCTACAGCACGGAGTGGTGAGAACGTGGAACTCGCTACAGCACGGAGTGAAGAGAACGTGGAACTCGCTACAGCACGGAGCGGAGAGAACCTGGAACTCGCCACAGCACGGAGTGAAGAGAACATGGAACTCGCTACAGCACAGAGCGAAGAGAACATGGAACTCGCTACAGCACGGAGTGAAGAGAACATGGAACTCACTACAGCACGGAGTGAAGAGAACGTGGAACTCGCTACAGCACGGAGCGGAGAGAACATGGAACTCGCTACAGCACGGAGTGAAGAGAACGTGGAACTCGCTACAGCACGGAGTGAAGAGAACGTGGAACTCGCTACAGCACGGAGCGGAGAGAACATGGAACTCGCTACAGCACGGAGTGTAGAGAACGTGGAACTCGCTACAGCAATGAGTGAAGAGAACATGGAACTCGCTACAGCACGGAGTGAAGAGAACGTGGAACTCGCTACAGCACGGAGTGAAGAGAACGTGGAACTAGCTACAGCACGGAGTGAAGAGAACGTGGAACTCGCTACAGCACGGAGTGGTGAGAACATGGAACTCGCTACAGCACGGAGTGAAGAGAACATGGAACTCGCTACAGCACGGAGTGAAGAGAACGTGGAACTCGCTACAGCACGGAGCAGAGAGAACATGGAACTCGCTACAGCACGGAGTGAAGAGAACATGGAACTCGCTACAGCACGGAATGGTGAGATCATGGAACTAGCTACAGCACGGAGTGGTGAGAAATTGGAACTCGCTACAGCACGGAGTGAAGAGAACGTGGAACTCGCTACAGCACGGAGTGAAGAGAACGTGGAACTCGCTACAGCACGGAGCAGAGAGAACCTGGAACTCGCCACAGCACGGAGTGAAGAGAACATGGAACTCGCTACAGCACAGAGCGAAGAGAACGTGGAACTCGCTACAGCACGGAGTGAAGAGAACATGGAACTCACTACAGCACGGATTGAAGAGAACGTGGAACTCGCTACAGCACGGAGCGGAGAGAACATGGAACTCGCTACAGCACGGAGTGAGAGAACGTGGAACTCGCTACAGCACGGAGTGAAGAGAACATGGAACTCGCTACAGCACGGAGTGAGAGAACGTGGAACTCGCTACAGCACGGAGCTGAAGAGAACATGGAACTCGCTACAGCACGGAGTGAAGAGAACATGGAACTCGCTACAGCACGGAGCGGAGAGAACATGGAACTCGCTACAGCACGGAGTGAAGAGAACATGGAACTCGCTACAGCACGGAGTGAAGAGAACGTGGAACTCGCTACAGCACGGAGCAGAGAGAACATGGAACTCGCTACAGCACGGAGTGAGAGAACATGGAACTCGCTACAGCACGGAGTGAAGAGAACATGGAACTCGCTACAGCACGGAGTGAAGAGAACGTGGAACTCGCTACAGCACGGAGTGAAGAGAACGTGGAACTCGCTACAGCACGGAGCAAAGAGAACGTGGAACTCGCTACAGCACGGAGCGAAGAGAACGTGGAACTCACTACAGCACGGAGTGAAGTGAACGTGGAACTCGCTACAGCATGGAGCGGAGAGAACGTGGAACTCGCTACAGCACGGAGTGGTGAGAACATGGAACTCACTACAGCACGGAGTGAAGAGAACGTGGAACTCGCTACAGCACAGAGTGGTGAGAACATGGAACTCACTACTGCACGGAGTGGTGAGAACATGGAACTCACTACAGCACGGAGTGAAGAGAACGTGGAACTCGCTACAGCACAGAGTGGTGAGAACATGGAACTCACTACAGCACGGAGCGAAGAGAACATGGAACTCGCTACAGCAGGGCGTGAAGAGAACATGGAACTCGCTACAGCACGGAGTGAAGAGAACGTGGAACTCGCTACAGCACGGAGCAGGGAGAACGTGGAACTCACTACAGCATGGAGTGGTGAGAACATGGAACTAGCTACAGCACGGAGTGGTGAGAACCTGGAACTCACTACAGCACGGAGTGGTGAGAACATGGAACTCGCTACAGCACGGAATGGTGAGATCATGGAACTAGCTACAGCACGGAGTGGTGAGAACGTGGAACTCGCTACAGCATGGAGTGAAGAGAACGTGGAACTCGCTACAGCACGGAGTGAAGAGAACGTGGAACTCGCTACAGCGCGGAGCGGAGAGAACCTGGAACTCGCCACAGCACGGAGTGAAGAGAACATGGAACTCGCAACAGCACTGAGTGAAGAGAACGTGGAACTCGCTACAGCACGGAGTGAAGAGAACATGGAACTCACTACAGCACGGAGTGAAGAGAACGTGGAACTCACTACAGCACGGAGCGGAGAGAACATGGAACTCGCTACAGCACGGAGTGAAGAGAACGTGGAACTCGCTACAGCACGGAGTGAAGAGAACGTGGAACTCGCTACAGCACGGAGCGGAGAGAACATGGAACTCGCTACAGCACGGAGTGTAGAGAACGTGGAACTCGCTACAGCAAGGAGTGAAGAGAACATGGAACTCGCTACAGCACGGAGTGGAGAGAACATGGAACTCCATACAGCACGGAGTGAAGAGAACATGGAACTCGCTACAGCACGGAGCGGTGAGAACATGGAACTCGCTGCAGCACGGTGTGAAGAGAACATGGAACTCGCTACAGCACGGAGTGAAGAGAACGTGGAACTCGCTACAGCACGGAGCAGAGAGAACATGGAACTCGCTACAGCACGGAGTGAAGAGAACGTGGAACTCGCTACAGCACGGAGTGAAGAGAACGTGGAACTCGCTACAGCACGGAGCGAAGAGAACGTGGAACTCGCTACAGCACGGAGCGAAGAGAAAGTGGAACTCGCTACAGCACAGAGTGAAGTGAACGTGGAACTCGCTACAGCATGCAGCGGAGAGAACGTGGAACTCGCTACAGCACGGAGTGGTGAGAACATGGAACTCACTGCTGCACGGAGTGGTGAGAACATGGAACTCACTACAGCACGGAGTGAAGAGAACGTGGAACTCGCTACAGCACAGAGTGGTGAGAACATGGAACTCACTACAGCACGGAGCGAAGAGAACATGGAACTCGCTACAGCACGGCGTGAAGAGAACATGGAACTCGCTACAGCACGGAGTGAAGAGAACGTGGAACTCGCTACAGCACGGAGCAGGGAGAACGTGCAACTCACTACAGCACGGAGTGGTGAGAACATGGAACTAGCTACAGCACGGAGTGGTGAGATCATGGAACTAGCTACAGCACGGAGTGGTGAGAACGTGGAACTCGCTACAGCACGGAGTGAAGAGAACGTGGAACTCGCTACAGCACGGAGCGGAGAGAACCTGGAACTCGCCACAGCACGGAGTGAAGAGAACATGGAACTCGCTACAGCACAGAGCGAAGAGAACATGGAACTCGCTACAGCACGGAGTGAAGAGAACATGGAACTCACTACAGCACGGAGTGAAGAGAACGTGGAACTCGCTACAGCACGGAGCGGAGAGAACATGGAACTCGCTACAGCACGGAGTGAAGAGAACGTGGAACTCGCTACAGCACGGAGTGAAGAGAACGTGGAACTCGCTACAGCACGGAGCGGAGAGAACATGGAACTCGCTATAGCACGGAGTGTAGAGAACGTGGAACTCGCTACAGCAATGAGTGAAGAGAACATGGAACTCGCTACAGCACGGAGTGAAGAGAACGTGGAACTCGCTACAGCACGGATGAAGAGAACGTGGAACTAGCTACAGCACGGAGTGAAGAGAACGTGGAACTCGCTACAGCACGGAGTGGTGAGAACATGGAACTCGCTATAGCACGGAGTGAAGAGAACATGGAACTCGCTACAGCACGGAGTGAAGAGAACGTGGAACTCGCTACAGCACGGAGCAGAGAGAACATGGAACTCGCTACAGCACGGAGTGAAGAGAACATGGAACTCGCTACAGCACGGAATGGTGAGATCATGGAACTAGCTACAGCACGGAGTGGTGAGAAATTGGAACTCGCTACAGCACGGAGTGAAGAGAACGTGGAACTCGCTACAGCACGGAGTGAAGAGAACGTGGAACTCGCTACAGCACGGAGCAGAGAGAACCTGGAACTCGCCACAGCACGGAGTGAAGAGAACATGGAACTCGCTACAGCACAGAGCGAAGAGAACGTGGAACTCGCTACAGCACGGAGTGAAGAGAACATGGAACTCACTACAGCACGGATTGAAGAGAACGTGGAACTCGCTACAGCACGGAGCGGAGAGAACATGGAACTCGCTACAGCACGGAGTGAAGAGAACGTGGAACTCGCTACAAAATGGAATGAAGACAACGTGGAACTCGCTACAGCACGGAGTGGTGAGAACATGGCACTCGCTACAGCACGGAGTGAAGAGAACATGGAACTCGCTACAGCACGGAGTGAAGAGAACGTGGAACTCGCTACAGCACGGAGCGGAGAGAACATGGAACTCCCTACAGCACGGAGTGAAGAGAACATGGAACTCGCTACAGCACGGAGCGGTGAGAACATGGAACTCGCTACAGCACGGAGTGAAGAGAACATGGAACTCGCTACAGCACGGAGTGAAGAGAACGTGGAACTCGCTACAGCACGGAGCAGAGAGAACATGGAACTCGCTACAGTACGGAGTGAAGAGAACGTGGAACTCGCTAAAGCACGGAGTGAAGAGAACGTGGAACTCGCTACAGCACGGAGCGAAGAGAACGTGGAACTCGCTACAGCATGGAGCGAAGAGAAAGTGGAACTCGCTACAGCACGGAGTGAAGTGAACGTGGAACTCGCTACAGCATGGAGCGGAGAGAACGTGGAACTCGCTACAGCACGGAGTGGTGAGAACATGGAACTCACTACTGCACGGAGTGGTGAGAACATGGAACTCACTACAGCACGGAGTGAAGAGAACGTGGAACTCGCTACAGCACAGAGTGGTGAGAACATGGAACTCACTACAGCACGGAGTGAAGAGAACATGGAACTCGCTACAGCACGGAGTGAAGAGAACGTGGAACTCGCTACAGCACGGAGCGGAGAGAACATGGAACTCGCTACAGCACGGAGTGAAGAGAACATGGAACTCGCTACAGCACGGAGCGGTGAGAACATGGAACTTGCTACAGCACGGAGTGAAGAGAACATGGAACTCGCTACAGCACGGAGTGAAGAGAACGTGGAACTCGCTACAGCACGGAGCGGAGAGAACATGGAACTCGCTACAGCACGGAGTGAAGAGAACGTGGAACTCGCTACAGCACGGAGTGAAGAGAACGTGGAACTCGCTACAGCACGGAGCGAAGAGAACGTGGAACTCGCTACAGCACGGAGCGAAGAGAAAGTGGAACTCGCTACAGCACGGAGTGAAGTGAACGTGGAACTCGCTACAGCATGGAGCGGAGAGAACGTGGAACTCGCTACAGCACGGAGTGGTGAGAACATGGAACTCACTACTGCACGGAGTGGTGAGAACATGGAACTCACTACAGCACGGAGTGAAGAGAACGTGGAACTCGCTACAGCACAGAGAGGTGAGAACATGGAACTCACTACAGCACGGAGCGAAGAGAACATGGAAGTCGCTACAGCACGGCGTGAAGAGAACATGGAACTCGCTACAGCACGGAGTGAAGAGAACGTGGAACTCGCTACAGCACGGAGCAGGGAGAACGTGGAACTCACTACAGCACGGAGTGGTGAGAACATGGAACTAGCTACAGCACGGAGTGGTGAGAACCTGGAACTCACTACAGCACGGAGTGGTGAGAACATGGAACTCGCTACAGCACGGAATGGTGAGATCATGGAACTAGCTACAGCACGGAGTGGTGAGAACGTGGAACTCGCTACAGCACGGAGTGAAGAGAACGTGGAACTCGCTACAGCACGGAGTGAAGAGAACGTGGAACTCGCTACAGCACGGAGCGGAGAGAACCTGGAACTCGCCACAGCACGGAGTGAAGAGAACATGGAACTCGCTACAGCACAGAGCGAAGAGAACGTGGAACTCACTACAGCACGGAGTGGTGAGAACATGGAACTAGCTACAGCACGGAGTGGTGAGAACCTGGAACTCACTACAGCACGGAGTGGTGAGAACATGGAACTCGCTACAGCACGGAATGGTGAGATCATGGAACTAGCTACAGCACGGAGTGGTGAGAACGTGGAACTCGCTACAGCACGGAGTGAAGAGAACGTGGAACTCGCTACAGCACGGAGTGAAGAGAACGTGGAACTCGCTACAGCACGGAGCGGAGAGAACCTGGAACTCGCCACAGCACGGAGTGAAGAGAACATGGAACTCGCTACAGCACAGAGCGAAGAGAACGTGGAACTCGCTACAGCACGGAGTGAAGAGAACATGGAACTCACTACAGCACGGAGTGAAGAGAACCTGGAACTCGCCACAGCACGGAGTGAAGAGAACATGGAACTCGCTACAGCACAGAGCGAAGAGAACGTGGAACTCGCTACAGCACGGAGTGAAGAGAACATGGAACTCACTACAGCACGGAGTGAAGAGAACGTGGAACTCGCTACAGCACGGAGCGGGGAGAACATGGAACTAGCTACAGCACGGGGTGGTGAGAACGTGGAACTCGCTACAGCACGGAGTGAAGAGAACGTGGAACTCGCTACAGCACGGAGTGAAGAGAACGTGGAACTCGCTACAGCACGGAGCGGAGAGAACCTGGAACTCGCCACAGCACGGAGTGAAGAGAACATGGAACTCGCTACAGCACAGAGCGAAGAGAACGTGGAACTCGCTACAGCACGGAGTGAAGAGAACATGGAACTCACTACAGCACGGAGTGAAGAGAACGTGGAACTCGCTACAGCACGGAGCGGAGAGAACATGGAACTCGCTACAGCACGGAGTGAAGAGAACGTGGAACTCGCTACAGCACGGAGTGAAGAGAGCGTGGAACTCGCTACAGCACGGAGCGGAGAGAACATGGAACTCGCTATAGCACGGAGTGTAGAGAACGTGGAACTCGCTACAGCAAGGAGTGAAGAGAACATGGAACTCGCTACAGCACGGAGTGAAGAGAACGTGGAACTCGCTACAGCACGGAGTGAAGAGAACGTGGAACTCGCTACAGCACGGAGTGAAGAGAACGTGGAACTCGCTACAGCACGGAGTGGTGAGAACATGGAACTCGCTATAGCACGGAGTGAAGAGAACATGGAACTCGCTACAGCACGGAGTGAAGAGAACGTGGAACTCGCTACAGCACGGAGCAGAGAGAACATGGAACTCGCTACAGCACGGAGTGAAGAGAACATGGAACTCGCTACAGCACGGAATGGTGAGATCATGGAACTAGCTACAGCACGGAGTGAAGAGAACGTGGAACTCGCTACAGCACGGAGTGAAGAGAACGTGGAACTCGCTACAGCACGGAGCGGAGAGAACGTGGAACTCGCTACAGCACGGAGCGAAGAGAACGTGGAACTCGCTACAGCACGGAGTGAAGAGAACGTGGAACTCGCTACAGCACGGAGTGAGAGAACGTGGAACTCGCTACAGCACGGAGTGAAGAGAACATGGAACTCGCTACAGCACGGAGTGAAGAGAACGTGGAACTCGCTACAGCACGGAGTGAAGAGAACGTGGAACTCGCTACAGCACGGAGTGAGAGAACATGGAACTCGCTACAGCACGGAGTGAAGAGAACATGGAACTCGCTACAGCACGGAGTGAAGAGAACGTGGAACTCGCTACAGCACGGAGCGGAGAGAACATGGAACTCGCTACAGCACGGAGTGAAGAGAACATGGAACTCGCTACAGCACGGAGCGGTGAGAACATGGAACTCGCTACAGCACGGAGTGAAGAGAACATGGAACTCGCTACAGCACGGAGTGAAGAGAACGTGGAACTCGCTACAGCACGGAGCGGAGAGAACATGGAACTCGCTACAGCACGGAGTGAAGAGAACGTGGAACTCGCTACAGCACGGAGTGAAGAGAACGTGGAACTCGCTACAGCACGGAGCGAAGAGAACGTGGAACTCGCTACAGCACGGAGCGAAGAGAACGTGGAACTCGCTACAGCACGGAGTGAAGAGAACGTGGAACTCGCTACAGCATGGAGTGAAGAGAACGTGGAACTCGCTACAGCACGGAGTGGTGAGAACATGGAACTCGCTACAGCACGGAGTGAAGAGAACATGGAACTCGCTACAGCACGGAGTGAAGAGAACGTGGAACTCGCTACAGCACAGAGAGGTGAGAACATGGAACTCACTACAGCACGGAGCGAAGAGAACATGGAACTCGCTACAGCACGGCGTGAAGAGAACATGGAACTCGCTACAGCACGGAGTGAAGAGAACGTGGAACTCGCTACAGCACGGAGCAGGGAGAACGTGGAACTCGCTACAGCACGGAGTGGTGAGAACATGGAACTAGCTACAGCACGGAGTGGTGAGAACCTGGAACTCACTACAGCACGGAGTGGTGAGAACATGGAACTCGCTACAGCACGGAGTGAGAGAACATGGAACTAGCTACAGCACGGAGTGGTGAGAACGTGGAACTCGCTACAGCACGGAGTGAAGAGAACGTGGAACTCGCTACAGCACGGAGTGAAGAGAACGTGGAACTCGCTACAGCACGGAGCGGAGAGAACCTGGAACTCGCTACAGCACGGAGTGAAGAGAACATGGAACTCGCTACAGCACAGAGCGAAGAGAACGTGGAACTCACTACAGCACGGAGTGGTGAGAACATGGAACTCGCTACAGCACGGAGTGAGAGAACCTGGAACTCGCTACAGCACGGAGTGGTGAGAACATGGAACTCGCTACAGCACGGAGTGAGAGAACATGGAACTCGCTACAGCACGGAGTGAAGAGAACGTGGAACTCGCTACAGCACGGAGTGAAGAGAACGTGGAACTCGCTACAGCACGGAGTGAAGAGAACGTGGAACTCGCTACAGCACGGAGTGAGAGAACTGGAACTCGCTACAGCACGGAGTGAAGAGAACATGGAACTCGCTACAGCACGGAGCGAAGAGAACGTGGAACTCGCTACAGCACGGAGTGAAGAGAACATGGAACTCGCTACAGCACGGAGTGAAGAGAACATGGAACTCGCTACAGCACGGAGTGAAGAGAACATGGAACTCGCTACAGCACGGAGTGAAGAGAACGTGGAACTCGCTACAGCACGGAGTGAAGAGAACATGGAACTCGCTACAGCACGGAGTGAAGAGAACGTGGAACTCGCTACAGCACGGAGTGGAGAGAACATGGAACTCGCTACAGCACGGAGTGAGAGAACGTGGAACTCGCTACAGCACGGAGTGAAGAGAACGTGGAACTCGCTACAGCACGGAGTGAAGAGAACGTGGAACTCGCTACAGCACGGAGTGAGAGAACATGGAACTCGCTACAGCACGGAGTGAAGAGAACATGGAACTCGCTACAGTACGGAGTGAAGAGAACGTGGAACTCGCTACAGCACGGAGTGAAGAGAACATGGAACTCACTACAGCACGGAGTGAAGAGAACGTGGAACTCGCTACAGCACGGAGCGGAGAGAACATGGAACTCGCTACAGCACGGAGTGAAGAGAACGTGGAACTCGCTACAGCACGGAGTGAAGAGAACGTGGAACTCGCTACAGCACGGAGCGGAGAGAACATGGAACTCGCTACAGCACGGAGTGAAGAGAACGTGGAACTCGCTACAGCACGGAGTGAAGAGAACATGGAACTCGCTACAGCACGGAGTGAAGAGAACGTGGAACTCGCTACAGCACGGAGTGAAGAGAACGTGGAACTCGCTACAGCACGGAGTGAAGAGAACGTGGAACTCGCTACAGCACGGAGTGAGAGAACATGGAACTCGCTACAGCACGGAGTGAAGAGAACATGGAACTCGCTACAGCACGGAGTGAAGAGAACGTGGAACTCGCTACAGCACGGAGTGAAGAGAACATGGAACTCGCTACAGCACGGAGTGAAGAGAACATGGAACTCGCTACAGCACGGAGTGAGAGAACATGGAACTCGCTACAGCACGGAGTGAAGAGAACGTGGAACTCGCTACAGCACGGAGTGAAGAGAACGTGGAACTCGCTACAGCACGGAGTGAGAGAACGTGGAACTCGCTACAGCACGGAGTGAAGAGAACGTGGAACTCGCTACAGCACGGAGTGAAGAGAACGTGGAACTCGCTACAGCACGGAGTGAGAGAACATGGAACTCGCTACAGCACGGAGTGAAGAGAACATGGAACTCGCTACAGCACGGAGTGAAGAGAACGTGGAACTCGCTACAGCACGGAGTGAGAGAACATGGAACTCGCTACAGCACGGAGTGAAGAGAACATGGAACTCGCTACAGCACGGAGTGAAGAGAACGTGGAACTCGCTACAGCACGGAGCGAGAGAACGTGGAACTCGCTACAGCACGGAGTGAAGAGAACATGGAACTCGCTACAGCACGGAGTGAAGAGAACGTGGAACTCGCTACAGCACGGAGTGAGAGAACATGGAACTCGCTACAGCACGGAGTGAAGAGAACGTGGAACTCGCTACAGCACGGAGTGGAGAGAACATGGAACTCGCTACAGCACGGAGTGAAGAGAACGTGGAACTCGCTACAGCACGGAGTGAAGAGAACGTGGAACTCGCTACAGCACGGAGCGAGAGAACATGGAACTCGCTACAGCACGGAGTGAAGAGAACGTGGAACTCGCTACAGCACGGAGTGAAGAGAACATGGAACTCGCTACAGCACGGAGTGAAGAGAACGTGGAACTCGCTACAGCACGGAGTGAAGAGAACGTGGAACTCGCTACAGCACGGAGTGAAGAGAACGTGGAACTCGCTACAGCACGGAGTGAGAGAACATGGAACTCGCTACAGCACGGAGTGAAGAGAACATGGAACTCGCTACAGCACGGAGTGAAGAGAACGTGGAACTCGCTACAGCACGGAGCAGAGAGAACATGGAACTCGCTACAGCACGGAGTGAAGAGAACGTGGAACTCGCTACAGCACGGAGTGGTGAGAACATGGAACTCGCTACAGCACGGAGTGAAGAGAACGTGGAACTCGCTACAGCACGGAGTGAAGAGAACGTGGAACTCGCTACAGCACGGAGTGAGAGAACATGGAACTCGCTACAGCACGGAGTGAAGAGAACGTGGAACTCGCTACAGCACGGAGTGAAGAGAACGTGGAACTCGCTACAGCACGGAGTGAAGAGAACGTGGAACTCGCTACAGCACGGAGTGAAGAGAACATGGAACTCGCTACAGCACGGAGTGAAGAGAACGTGGAACTCGCTACAGCACGGAGTGGAGAGAACATGGAACTCGCTACAGCACGGAGTGAAGAGAACATGGAACTCGCTACAGCACGGAGTGAAGAGAACATGGAACTCGCTACAGCACGGAGTGAGAGAACGTGGAACTCGCTACAGCACGGAGTGGAGAGAACATGGAACTCGCTACAGCACGGAGTGGTGAGAACGTGGAACTCGCTACAGCACGGAGTGAAGAGAACGTGGAACTCGCTACAGCACGGAGTGAAGAGAACGTGGAACTCGCTACAGCACGGAGCGGAGAGAACATGGAACTCGCTACAGCACGGAGTGAAGAGAACATGGAACTCGCTACAGCACGGAGTGAAGAGAACGTGGAACTCGCTACAGCACGGAGTGAAGAGAACATGGAACTCACTACAGCACGGAGTGAAGAGAACGTGGAACTCGCTACAGCACGGAGCGGAGAGAACATGGAACTCGCTACAGCACGGAGTGAAGAGAACGTGGAACTCGCTACAGCACGGAGTGAAGAGAACGTGGAACTCGCTACAGCACGGAGCGGAGAGAACATGGAACTCGCTACAGCACGGAGTGTAGAGAACGTGGAACTCGCTACAGCAAGGAGTGAAGAGAACATGGAACTCGCTACAGCACGGAGTGAAGAGAACGTGGAACTCGCTACAGCACGGAGTGAAGAGAACGTGGAACTCGCTACAGCACGGAGTGAAGAGAACGTGGAACTCGCTACAGCACGGAGTGGTGAGAACATGGAACTCGCTATAGCACGGAGTGAAGAGAACATGGAACTCGCTACAGCACGGAGTGAAGAGAACGTGGAACTCGCTACAGCACGGAGCAGAGAGAACATGGAACTCGCTACAGCACGGAGTGAAGAGAACATGGAACTCGCTACAGCACGGAGTGGTGAGAACATGGAACTCGCTACAGCACGGAGTGAAGAGAACGTGGAACTCGCTACAGCACGGAGTGAAGAGAACGTGGAACTCGCTACAGCACGGAGCGGAGAGAACGTGGAACTCGCTACAGCACGGAGCGAAGAGAACGTGGAACTCGCTACAGCACGGAGTGAAGAGAACGTGGAACTCGCTACAGCACGGAGTGAAGAGAACGTGGAACTCGCTACAGCACGGAGTGAAGAGAACTTGGAACTCGCTACAGCACGGAGTGAAGAGAACGTGGAACTCGCTACAGCACGGAGCGGAGAGAACATGGAACTCGCTACAGCACGGAGTGAAGAGAACATGGAACTCGCTACAGCACGGAGCGGAGAGAACATGGAACTCGCTACAGCACGGAGTGAAGAGAACATGGAACTCGCTACAGCACGGAGTGAAGAGAACATGGAACTCGCTACAGCACGGAGTGAGAGAACATGGAACTCGCTACAGCACGGAGTGAAGAGAACGTGGAACTCGCTACAGCACGGAGTGAAGAGAACGTGGAACTCGCTACAGCACGGAGCGAAGAGAACGTGGAACTCGCTACAGCACGGAGCGAAGAGACAGTGGAACTCGCTACAGCACGGAGTGAAGAGAACGTGGAACTCGCTACAGCATGGAGCGGAGAGAACGTGGAACTCGCTACAGCACGGAGTGGTGAGAACATGGAACTCGCTACAGCACGGAGTGGTGAGAACATGGAACTCGCTACAGCACAGAGTGAAGAGAACGTGGAACTCGCTACAGCACAGAGAGGTGAGAACATGGAACTCACTACAGCACGGAGTGAAGAGAACATGGAACTCGCTACAGCACGGAGTGAAGAGAACATGGAACTCGCTACAGCACGGAGTGAAGAGAACGTGGAACTCGCTACAGCACGGAGCAGGAGAACGTGGAACTCGCTACAGCACGGAGTGGAGAGAACATGGAACTCGCTACAGCACGGAGTGAAGAGAACGTGGAACTCGCTACAGCACGGAGTGAGAGAACATGGAACTCGCTACAGCACGGAGTGAGAGAACATGGAACTCGCTACAGCACGGAGTGGTGAGAACGTGGAACTCGCTACAGCACGGAGTGAAGAGAACGTGGAACTCGCTACAGCACGGAGTGAAGAGAACGTGGAACTCGCTACAGCACGGAGCGAGAGAACCTGGAACTCGCTACAGCACGGAGTGAAGAGAACATGGAACTCGCTACAGCACGGAGTGAAGAGAACGTGGAACTCGCTACAGCACGGAGTGAAGAGAACATGGAACTCACTACAGCACGGAGTGAAGAGAACGTGGAACTCGCTACAGCACGGAGCGGAGAGAACATGGAACTCGCTACAGCACGGAGTGAGAGAACGTGGAACTCGCTACAGCACGGAGTGAAGAGAACGTGGAACTCGCTACAGCACGGAGTGAAGAGAACGTGGAACTCGCTACAGCACGGAGTGAAGAGAACGTGGAACTCGCTACAGCACGGAGCGGAGAGAACATGGAACTCGCTACAGCACGGAGTGAAGAGAACGTGGAACTCGCTACAGCACGGAGTGAAGAGAACATGGAACTCGCTACAGCACGGAGTGAAGAGAACGTGGAACTCGCTACAGCACGGAGTGAAGAGAACAGTGGAACTCGCTACAGCACGGAGTGAAGAGAACGTGGAACTCGCTACAGCACGGAGTGAGAGAACATGGAACTCGCTACAGCACGGAGTGAAGAGAACATGGAACTCGCTACAGCACGGAGTGAAGAGAACGTGGAACTCGCTACAGCACGGAGCTGAGAGAACATGGAACTCGCTACAGCACGGAGTGAAGAGAACGTGGAACTCGCTACAGCACGGAGTGAAGAGAACATGGAACTCGCTACAGCACGGAGTGGAGAGAACATGGAACTCGCTACAGCACGGAGTGAAGAGAACGTGGAACTCGCTACAGCACGGAGTGAAGAGAACGTGGAACTCGCTACAGCACGGAGTGAAGAGAACGTGGAACTCGCTACAGCACGGAGTGAAGAGAACATGGAACTCGCTACAGCACGGAGTGAGAGAACATGGAACTCGCTACAGCACGGAGTGAAGAGAACGTGGAACTCGCTACAGCACGGAGTGAAGAGAACGTGGAACTCGCTACAGCACGGAGTGAAGAGAACGTGGAACTCGCTACAGCACGGAGTGAGAGAACGTGGAACTCGCTACAGCACGGAGTGAAGAGAACATGGAACTCGCTACAGCACGGAGTGAAGAGAACGTGGAACTCGCTACAGCACGGAGTGAAGAGAACATGGAACTCGCTACAGCACGGAGTGAAGAGAACATGGAACTCGCTACAGCACGGAGCGAAGAGAACATGGAACTCGCTACAGCACGGAGTGAAGAGAACATGGAACTCGCTACAGCACGGAGTGAAGAGAACGTGGAACTCGCTACAGCACGGAGTGAAGAGAACGTGGAACTCACTACAGCACGGAGTGGTGAGAACATGGAACTAGCTACAGCACGGAGTGGTGAGAACCTGGAACTCACTGCAGCACGGAGTGGTGAGAACATGGAACTCGCTACAGCACGGATGGTGAGATCATGGAACTAGCTACAGCACGGAGTGGTGAGAATGTGGAACTCGCTACAGCACGGAGTGAAGAGAACGTGGAACTCGCTACAGCACGGAGTGAAGAGAACGTGGAATTCGCTACAGCACGGAGCGGAGAGAACCTGGAACTCGTCACAGCACGGAGTGAAGAGAACATGGAACTCGCTACAGCACAGAGCGAAGAGAACGTGGAACTCGCTACAGCACGGAGTGAAGAGAACATGGAACTCACTACAGCACGGAGTGAAGAGAACGTGGAACTCGCTACAGCACGGAGCGGAGAGAACATGGAACTAGCTACAGCACGGAGTGGTGAGAACGTGGAACTCGCTACAGCACGGAGTGAAGAGAACGTGGAACTCGCTACAGCACGGAGTGAAGAGAACGTGGAACTCGCTACAGCACGGAGTGAAGAGAACGTGGAACTCGCTACAGCACGGAGCGGAGAGAACATGGAACTCGCTATAGCACGGAGTGTAGAGAACGTGGAACTCGCTACAGCAAGGAGTGAAGAGAACATGGAACTCGCTGCAGCACAGAGTGAAGAGAACGTGGAACTCGCTACAGCACGGAGTGAAGAGAACGTGGAACTCGCTACAGCACGGAGGGAAGAGAACGTGGAACTCGCTACAGCACGGAGTGGTGAGAACATGGAACTCGCTATAGCACGGAGTGAAGAGAACATGGAACTCGCTACAGCACGGAGTGAAGAGAACGTGGAACTCGCTACAGCACGGAGCAGAGAGAACATGGCACTCGCTACAGCACGGAGTGAAGAGAACATGAAACTTGCTACAGCACGGAATGGTGAGATCATGGAACTAGCTACAGCACGGAGTGGTGAGAACGTGGAACTCGCTACAGCACGGAGTGAAGAGAACGTGGAACTCGCTACAGCACGGAGTGAAGTGAACGTGGAACTCGCTACAGCATGGAGCGGAGAGAACGTGGAACTCGCTACAGCACGGAGTGGTGAGAACATGGAACTCACGACTGCACGGAGTGGTGAGAACATGGAACTCACTACAGCACGGAGTGAAGAGAACGTGGAACTCGCTACAGCACAGAGTGGTGAGAACATGGAACTCACTACAGCACGGAGCGAAGAGAACATGGAACTCGCTACAGCACGGCGTGAAGAGAACATGGAACTCGCTACAGCACGGAGTGAAGAGAACGTGGAACTCGCTACAGCACGGAGCAGGGAGAACGTGGAACTCACTGCAGCACGGAGTGGTGAGAACATGGAACTAGCTACAGCACGGAGTGGTGAGAACCTGGAACTCACTACTGCACGGAGTGGTGAGAACATGGAACTCGCTACAGCACGGAATGGTGAGATCATGGAACTAGCAACAGCACGGAGTGGTGAGAACGTGGAACTCGCTACAGCACGGAGTGAAGAGAACGTGGAACTCGCTACAGCACGGATTGAAGAGAACGTGGAACTCGCTACAGCACGGAGCGGAGAGAACCTGGAACTCGCCACAGCACGGAGTGAAGAGAACATGGAACTCGCTACAGCACAGAGCGAAGAGAGCGTGGAACTCGCTACAGCACGGAGTGAAGAGAACATGGAACTCACTACAGCACGGAGTGAAGAGAACGTGGAACTCGCTACAGCACGGAGCGGAGAGAACATGGAACTCGCTACAGCACGGAGTGAAGAGAACGTGGAACTCGCTACAGCACGGAGTGAAGAGAACGTGGAACTCGCTACAGCACGGAGCGGAGAGAACATTGAACTCGCTACAGCACGGAGTGTAGAGAACGTGGAACTCGCTACAGCAAGGAGTGAAGAGAACATGGAACTCGCTACAGCATGGAGTGAAGAGAACGTGGAACTCGCTACAGCACGGAGTGAAGAGAACGTGGAACTCGCTACAGCACGGAGTGAAGAGAACGTGGAACTCGCTACAGCACGGAGTGGTGAGAACATG
Source organism: Squalus acanthias (assembly GCA_030390025.1). Lineage (NCBI taxonomy): Eukaryota > Metazoa > Chordata > Chondrichthyes > Squaliformes > Squalidae > Squalus > Squalus acanthias. Next base: position 80,762,770 of record CM059430.1, on the reverse strand, counting down.
GAACTCGCTATAGCACGGAGTGAAGAGAACATGGAACTCGCTACAGCACGGAGTGAAGAGAACGTGGAACTCGCTACAGCACGGAGCAGAGAGAACATGGAACTCGCTACAGCACGGAGTGAAGAGAACATGGAACTCGCTACAGCACGGAATGGTGAGATCATGGAACTAGCTACAGCACGGAGTGGTGAGAACGTGGAACTCGCTACAGCACGGAGTGAAGAGAACGTGGAACTCGCTACAGCACGGAGTGAAGAGTACTTGGAACTCGCTACAGCACGGAGCGGAGAGAACCTGGAACTCGCCACAGCACGGAGTGAAGAGAACATGGAACTCGCTACAGCACAGAGCGAAGAGAACGTGGAACTCGCTACAGCACGGAGTGAAGAGAACATGGAACTCACTACAGCACGGATTGAAGAGAACGTGGAACTCGCTACAGCACGGAGCGGAGAGAACATGGAACTCGCTACAGCACGGAGCGAAGAGAACGTGGAACTCGCTACAGCACGGAGCGGAGAGAACATGGAACTCGCGACAGCATGGAGTGTAGAGAACGTGGAACTCGCTACAGCAAGGAGTGAAGAGAACATGGAACTCGCTACAGCACGGAGTGAAGAGAACGTGGAACTCGCTACAGCACGGAGTGAAGAGAACGTGGAACTCGCTACAGCACGGAGTGAAGAGAACGTGGAACTCGCTACAAAATGGAATGAAGAGAACATGGAACTCGCTACAGCACGGAGTGAAGAGAAAGTACAATTCGCTACAGCACGGAGTGAAGAGAACATGGAACTCGCTACAGCACGGAGTGAAGAGAACGTGGAACTCGCTACAAAATGGAATGAAGAGAACGTGGAACTCGCTACAGCACGGAGTGGTGAGAACATGGAACTCGCTATAGCACGGAGTGAAGAGAACATGGAACTCGCTACAGCACGGAGTGAAGAGAACGTGGAACTCGCTACAGCACGGAGCAGAGAGAACATGGAACTCGCTACAGCACGGAGTGAAGAGAACATGGAACTCGCTACAGCACGGAGTGGTGAGAAGATGGATCTCGCTACAGCACGGAGCGGAGAGAACATGGAACTCGCTACAGCACGGAGTGAAGAGAACGTGGAACTCGCTACAGCACGGAGTGATGAGAATGTGGAACTCGCTACAGCACGGAGTGAAGAGAACATGGAACTCGCTACAGCACGGAGTGAAGAGAACGTTGAACTCGCTACAGCACGGAGTGAAGAGAACATGGAACTCGCTAAAGCAAGGAGCGGTGAGAACATGGAACTCGCTACAGCACGGAGCGGAGAGAACATGGAACTCGCTAGAGCACGGATTGAAGAGAACATGGAACTCGCGACAGCACGGAGTGAAGAGAACATGGAACTAGCTACAGCACAGATTGAAGAGAACGTGGAACTCGCTACAGCACGGAGTGAAGAGAACATGGAACTCGCTACAGCATGGAGTGAAGAGAACATGGAACTCGCTACAGCACGGAGCGGAGAGAACATGGAACTCGCTACAGCACGGAGTGAAGAGAACATGGAACTCACTACAGCACGGAGTGAAGAGAACGTGGAACTCGCTACAGCACGGAGCGGAGAGAACATGGAACTCGCTACAGCACGGAGTGAAGAGAACGTGGAACTCGCTACAGCACGGAGTGAAGAGAACGTGGAACTCGCTACAGCACGGAGTGAAGAGAACATGGAACTCGCTACAGCACGGAGTGAAGAGAACGTGGAACTCTCTGCAGCACGGAGTGAAGAGAACGTGGAACTCGCTACAGCACGGAGTGAAGAGAAAGTGGAACTCGCTACAGCACCTAGTGAAGAGAACATGGAACTCGCTACAACACGGAGCGAAGAGAACATGGAACTCGCTACAGCACGGAGTGGTGAGAACATGGAACTCGCTACAGCACGGAGTGAAGAGAACGTGGAACTCGCTACAAAATGGAATGAAGAGAACGTGGAACTCGCTACAGCACGGAGTGGTGAGAACATGGCACTCGCTACAGCACGGAGTGAAGAGAACATGGAACTCGCTACAGCACGGAGTGAAGAGAACGTGGAACTCGCTACAGCACGGAGCGCAGAGAACATGGAACTCGCTACAGCACGGAGTGAAGAGAACATGGAACTCGCTGCAGCACGGAGTGAAGAGAACGTGGAACTCGCTACAGCACGGAGCGGAGAGAACATGGAACTCGCTACAGCACGGAGTGAAGAGAACGTGGAACTCGCTACAGCACGGAGTGAAGAGAACGTGGAACTCGCTACAGCACGGAGCGAAGCGAACGTGGAACTCGCTACAGCACGGAGTGAAGAGAACTTGGTACTCGCTACAGCACGGAGCGGAGAGAACATGGAACTCGCTACAGCACGGAGTGAAGAGAACGTGGAACTCGCTACAGCACGGAGTGGTGAGAACGTGGAACTCGCTACAGCACGGAGCGGTGAGAACGTGGAACGAACTATCGCACGGACCGGGGAGAATGTGGAATGAACTATCGCACGGAGCGGAGAGAACGTGGAACAAACTATCGCACGGAGTGAAGAGAACGTGGAACGAACTATCGCACGGAACGGGGAGAACGTGGAACGAACTATCGCACGGAGCGGGGAGAACGTGGAACGAACTATCGCACGGAGTGAAGAGATCATGGAACGAGCTATCGCACGGAGTGAAGAGAACATGGAACTCGCTACAGCACGGAGTGGTGAGAACGTGGAACGAACTATCGCACGGAGCGGGGAGAACGTGGAACGAACTATCGCACGGAGCGGGGAGAACGTGGAACAAACTATCGCACGGAGTGAAGAGAACGTGGAACGAACTATCGCACGGAGCGGGGAGAATGTGGAACGAACTATCGCACAGAGCGGGGAGAACGTGGAACGAACTATCGCATGGAGCGGGGAGAACGTGGAACGAACTATCGCACGGAGTGAAGAGAACGTGGAACGAACTATCGCACGGAGTGAAGAGAACGTGGAATGAAATATCGCATGGAGCGGGGAGAATGTGGAACGAGCTATCACACGGAGCGGGGAGAATGTGGAACGAACTATTGCACGGAGCGGGGAGAACGTGGAACAAACTATCGCACAGAGTGAAGAGAACGTGGAACGAACTATCGCACGGAGCGGGGAGAACGTGGAACGAACTATCGCAAAGAGCGGGCAGAACGTGGAACGAACTATCGCACGGAGCGGGGAGAACGTGGAACGAACTATCACACGGAGGGGTGAGAACGTGGAACAAACTATCGCAGGGAGCGGAGAGAACGTGGAATGAACTATCGCAAAGAGCGGGGAGAACGTGGAATGAAGTATCGCAGGGAGCGGGGAGAACGTGGAACAAACTATCGCACGGAGCGGGGAGAACGTGGAACGAACTATCATACGGAGCGGGGAGAACGTGGAACGAACTATCACACGGAGCGGGGAGAACATGGAACGAACTATCGCACGGAGCGGGGAGAACGTGGAACGAACTATCGCACGGAGCGGGGAGAACGTGGAACGAACTATCGCACGGAGTGAAGAGAATGTGGAACGAACTATCGCACGGAGCGGGGAGAACATGGAACTCGCTACAGCACGGAGTGAAGAGAACGTGGAACTCGCTATAGCACGGACTGGTGACAACATATAAATCGCTACAGCACGGAGTGAAGAGAACATGGAACTCGCTACAGCACGGAGTGAAGAGAACGTGGAACTTGCAACAGCACGGAGTGAAGAGAACATGGAACTCGCTACAGCACAGAGTGAAGAGAACATGGAACTCGCTACAGCACGGAGTGAAGAGAACATGGAACTCGCTACAGCACGGAGCGGAGAGAGCGTGGAACTCGCTACAGCACGGAGTGAAGAGAACATGGAACTCGCTACAGCACGGAGAGAAGAGAACATGGAACTCGCTACAGCATGGTGTGAAGAGAACGTGGAACTCGCTACAGCACGGATGAAGAGAACATGGAACTCGCTACAGCACGGAGAGAAGAGAACGTGTAACTCGCTACAGCACGGAGTGAAGAGAAAAAGGAACGAACTATCACACGGAGCGGTGACAACATGGAACTCGCTGCAGCACGGAGTGAAGAGAACGTGGATCTCACTACAGCACGGAATGGTGAGAACGTGGAACTCGCAACAGCATGGAGTGAAGAGAACATGGAACTCGCTACAGCACGGAGTAAAGAGAATGTGGAACTTTCGACAGCACATTGAAGAGAACGTGGAACTCGCTACAGCACGGAGTGAAGAGAACTTGGTACTCGCTACAGCATGGAGCGGAGAGAACATGGAACTCGCTACAGCACGGAGTGAAGAGAACGTGGAACTCGCTACAGCACGGAGTGGTGAGAATGTGGAACGAACTATCGCACGGAGTGGTGAGAACGTGGAATGAACTATCGCACGGAGTGAAGATAACGTGGAACGAACTATCGCACGGATCTGGGAGAACGTGGAATGAACTATCGCACGGAGCGGGGAGAACGTGGAACAAACTATCGCACGGAGTGAAGAGAACGTGGAATGAACTATCGCACGGAGTGAAGATAACGTGGAACGAACTATCGCACGGAGCGGGGAGAACGTGGAACGAACTATCGCACGGAGTGGGGAGAACGTGGAACAAACTATCGCACGGAGTGAAGAGAATGTGGAACGAACTATCGCACGGAGTGAAGAGAACGTGGAACGAACTATCGCACGGAGCGGTGTGAATGTGGAACGAACTATTGCACGGAGCGGGGAGAACGTACAACGTACTATCGCACGGAGCGGGGAGAACGTGGAACGAACTATCGCAAAGAGCGGGGAGAACGTGGAACGAACTATCGCACGGAGCGGGGAGAACGTGGAACGAACTATCGCACGGAGCGGTGAGAACGTGGAACGAACTATCGCAGGGAGCGGAGAGAACGTGGAACGAACTATCGCAAAGAGCGGGGAGAACGTGGAACGAACTATCGCAGGGAGCGGGGAGAACGTGGAACGAACTATCGCACGGAGCGGGGAGAACGTGGAACGAACTATCCCACGGTGCGGGGAGAACGTGGAACGAGCTATCGCACGGAGCGGGGAGAACGTGGAACGAACTATCGCAGGGAGCAGGGACAACGTGGAACGAACTATCGCACGGAGTGAAGAGAACGTGGAACGAACTATCACATGGAGCGGGGAGAACGTGGAACGAACTATCGCACGGAGCGGGGAGAACGTGGAACGAACTATTGCACGGAGCGGGGAGAAGATGGAACCAACTATCGCACGGAGCGGAGAGTACGTGGAACGAACTATCGGACGGAGTGAAGAGAACGTGGAACAAACTATCGCACGGAGCGGGGAGAATGTGGAACGAACTATCGCACAGAGTGAAGAGAACGTGGAACGAACTATCGCACGGAGCGGGGAGAACGTGGAACGAACTATCGCACAGAGCGGGGAGAACGTGGAACGAACTATCGCACGGAGCGGGGAGAATATGGAATGAACTATCGCACAGAGCGGGTAGAACATGGAACGAACTATCACACGGAGTGAAGAGAACGTGGCACGAACTATCGCATGGAGTGAAGAGAACATGGCACGAACTATCGCACGGAGCGGGGAGAACGTGGAACGAACTATCGCACGGAGCGAGGAGAACGTGGAACGAACTATCGCACGGAGTGAAGAGAACGTGCAACGAACTATCGCACGGAGCGGGGAGAATGTGGAACGAACTATCGCACGGAGCGGGGAGAACGTGGAACGAACTATCGCACGGAGCGGGGAGAACATGGAACGAACTATCGCACAGAGCGGGGAGAACATGGAACGAACTATCGCACGGAGTGAAGAGAACGTGGAACGAACTATCGCACGGAGCGGGGAGAACGTGGAACGAACTATCGCACGTAGTGAAGAGCACGTGGAACGAACTATCGCACGGAGCGGGGAGAACGTGGAACGAACTATCGCACGGAGCGGGGAGAACGTGGAACGAACTATCACACGGAGCGGGGAGAACATGGAACGAACTATCACACAGAGCGGGGAGAACATGGAACGAACTATCGCTCGGAGTGAAGAGAACGTGGAACGAACTATCGCTTGGAGCGGGGAGAACGTGGAACGAACTATCGCATGGAGCGGAGAGAACGTGGAACGAACTATCGCACGGAGCGGGAAGAACATGGAACGAACTATCGCACGGAGTGAAGAGAACGTGGAACGAACTATCGCACAGAGCGGGGAGAACATGGAACGAACTATCGCACGGAGTGAAGAGAACGTGGAACGAACTATCGCACAGAGCGGGGAGAACATGGAACGAACTATCGCACGGAGTGAAGAGAACGTGGAACGAACTATCGCACGGAGCGGGGAGAACGTGGAACGAACTATCGCACGGAGCAGGGAGAACGTGGAACGAACTATCGCACGGAGCGGTGTGAATGTGGAATGAACTATTGCACGGAGCGGGGAGAACGTAGAACGTACTATCGCACGGAGCGGGGAGAACGTGAAACGAACTATCGCAAAGAGCGGGGAGAACGTGGAACGAACTATCGCACGGAGCGGGGAGAATGTGGAACGAACTATCGCACGGAGGGGTGAGAACGTGGAATGAACTATCGCAGGGAGTGGAGAGAATGTAGAACGAACTATCGCAAAGAGCGGGGAGAACGTGGAACGAACTATCGCAGGGAGCGGGGAGAACGTGGAACGAACTATCGCACGGAGCGGGGAGAACGTGGAACGAACTATCCCACGGTGCGGGGAGAACGTGGAACGAGCTATCGCACGGAGCGGGGAGAACGTGGAACGAACTATCGCAGGGAGCAGGGACAACGTGGAACGAACTATCGCACGGAGTGAAGAGAACGTGGAACGAACTATCACATGGAGCGGGGAGAACGTGGAACGAACTATCGCACGGAGCGGGGAGAACGTGGAACGAACTATCGCACGGAGCGTGGAGAACATGGAACCAACTATCGCACGGAGCGGGGAGTACGTGGAACGAACTATCGCACGGAGTGAAGAGAACGTGGAACGAACTATCGCACGGAGCGGGGAGAATGTGGAACGAACTATCGCACAGAGTGAAGAGAACGTGGAACGAACTATCGCACGGAGCGGGGAGAACGTGGAACGAACTATCGCACAGAGCGGGGAGAACGTGGAACGAACTATCGCACGGAGCGGGGAGAATATGGAATGAACTATCGCACAGAGCGGGTAGAACATGGAACGAACTATCACACGGAGTGAAGAGAACGTGGCACGAACTATCGCATGGAGTGAAGAGAACATGGCACGAACTATCGCACGGAGCGGGGAGAACGTGGAACGAACTATCGCACGGAGTGAAGAGAACGTGGCACGAACTATCGCATGGAGCGGGGAGAACGTGGAACGAACTATCGCATGGAGCGGAGAGAACGTGGAACGAACTATCGCACGGAGCGGGGAGAACGTGTAACAAACTATCGCACGGAGTGAAGAGAACGTGGAACGAACTATCGCACGGAGCGGGGAGAACAGTGGAACGAACTATCGCACGGAGTGAAGAGAACGTGGAACGAACTATCGCACGGAGCGGGGAGAACGTGGAACGAACTATCGCACGGAGCAGGGAGAACGTGGAACGAACTATCGCACGGAGCGGGGAGAACGTGGAACGAACTATCGCACGGAGTGAAGAGAACGTGGAACGAACTATCGCACGGATTGGGAGAATGTGGAACGAACTATCGCACGGAGCAGGGAGAACGTGGAACGAACTATCGCACGGAGCAAGGAGAACATGGAACGAACTATCGCACAGAGCGGGGAGAACATGGAACGAACTATCGCACGGAGTGAAGAGAACGTGGAACAAACTATCGCACGGAGCGGGGAGAACGTGGAACGAACTATCGCACGTAGTGAAGAGAACGTGGAACGAACTATCGCACGGAGCGGGGAGAACGTGGAACGAACTATCGCACGGAGCGGGGAGAACGTGGAACGAACTATCACACGGAGCGGGGAGAACATGGAACGAACTATCACACAGAGCGGGGAGAACATGGAACGAACTATCGCACGGAGTGAAGAGAACGTGGAACGAACTATCGCTTGGAGCGGGGAGAACGTGGAACGAACTATCGCATGGAGCGGAGAGAACGTGGAACGAACTATCGCACGGAGCGGGAAGAACATGGAACGAACTATCGCACGGAGTGAAGAGAACGTGGAACGAACTATCGCACAGAGCGGGGAGAACATGGAACGAACTATCGCACGGAGTGAAGAGAACGTGGAACGAACTATCGCATGGAGCGGGGAGAACGTGGAACGAACTATCGCATGGAGCGGGGAGAACGTGGAACGAACTATCGCATGGAGCGGAGAGAACGTGGAACGAACTATCGCACGGAGCGGGGAGAACGTGTAACAAACTATCGCACGGAGTGAAGAGAACGTGGAACGAACTATTGCACAGAGCGGGGAGAACATGGAACGAACTATCGCAGGAGTGAAGAGAACATGGAACGAACTATCGCACGGAGCGGGGAGAACGTGGAACGAACTATCGCACGGAGCGGGGAGAACGTGGAACGAACTATCGCACGGAGCGGGGAGAACGTGGAACGAACTATCGCACGGAGTGAAGAGAACGTGGAACGAACTATCGCACGGAGCGGGGAGAATGTGGAACGAACTATCGCACGGAGCGGGGAGAACGTGGAACGAACTATCGCACGGAGCGGGGAGAACATGGAACGAACTATCGCACAGAGCGGGGAGAACATGGAACGAACTATCGCACGGAGTGAAGAGAACGTGGAACGAACTATCGCACGGAGCGGGGAGAACGTGGAACGAACTATCGCACGTAGTGAAGAGAACGTGGAACGAACTATCGCACGGAGCGGGGAGAACGTGGAACGAACTATCGCACGGAGCGGGGAGAACGTGGAACGAACTATCACACGGAGCGGGGAGAACATGGAACGAACTATCACACAGAGCGGGGAGAACATGGAACGAACTATCGCACGGAGCTGGAGAACGTGGAACGAACTATCGCATGGAGCGGGGAGAACGTGGAACGAACTATCGCAAGGAGCGGGGAGAACGTGGAACGAACTATCGCACGGAGCGGGAAGAACGTGGAACGAACTATCGCACGGAGTGCAGAGAACGTGGAACGAACTATCGCACAGAGCGGGGAGAACGTGGAACGAACTATCGCACGGAGCTGAAGAGAACGTGGAACGAACTATCGCACGAGCGGGGAGAACGTGGAACGAACTATCGCACGGAGCTGAGAGAACGTGGAACGAACTATCGCACAGAGCGGGGAGAACGTGGAACGAACTATCGCACGGAGCGGGGAGAACGTGGAACGAACTATCGCATGGAGCGGGAGAACGTGGAACGAACTATCGCACGGAGCGGGGAGAACGTGGAACTACTATCGCACGGAGCGGGGAGAACGTGAACGACTATCGCACGGAGCGGGGAGAACGTGGAACGAACTATCGCACGGAGCGGGGAGAACGTGGAACGAACTATCGCACGGAGCGGGGAGAACGTGGAACGAACTATCGCACGGAGGGGTGAGAACGTGGAATGAACTATCGCAGGGAGCGGAGAGAACGGAGAACGAACTATCGCAAAGAGCGGGGAGAACGTGGAACGAACTATCGCAGGGAGCGGGGAGAACGTGGAACGAACTATCGCACGGAGCGGGGAGAACGTGGAACGAACTATCCCACGGTGCGGGGAGAACGTGGAACGAGCTATCGCACGGAGCGGGGAGAACGTAGAACGAACTATCGCAGGGAGCAGGGACAACGTGGAACGAACTATCGCATGGAGTGAAGAGAACGTGGAACGAACTATCACATGGAGCGGGGAGAACGTGGAACGAACTATCGCACGGAGCGGGGAGAACGTGGAACGAACTATCGCACGGAGCGGGGAGAACATGGAACCAACTATCGCACGGAGCGGGGAGTACGTGGAACGAACTATCGCACGGAGTGAAGAGAACGTGGAACGAACTATCGCACGGAGCGGGGAGAACGTGGAACGAACTATCGCACGGAGCGGGGAGAACGTGGAACGAACTATCGCACGGAGCGGGGAGAACGTGGAACGAACTATCGCACGGAGCGGGGAGAACGTGGAACGAACTATCGCACGGAGCGGGGAGAACGTGGAACGAACTATCGCACGGAGCGGGGAGAACGTGGAACGAACTATCGCACGGAGCGGGGAGAACGTGGAACGAACTATCGCACGGAGCTAGGAGAACGTGGAACGAACTATCGCACGGAGCGGGGAGAACGTGGAACGAACTATCGCACGGAGCGGGGAGAACGTGGAACGAACTATCGCACGGAGCGGGGAGAACGTGGAACGAACTATCGCACGGAGTGGAGAGAACGTGGAACGAACTATCGCACGGAGCGGGGAGAACGTGGAACGAACTATCGCACGGAGCGGAGAGAACGTGGAACGAACTATCGCACGGAGCGGGGAGAACGTGGAACGAACTATCGCACGGAGCTGAGAGAACGTGGAACGAACTATCGCACGGAGCGGGGAGAACGTGGAACGAACTATCGCACGGAGTGAAGAGAACGTGGAACGAACTATCGCACGGAGCGGGGAGAACGTGGAACGAACTATCGCACGGAGCGGGGAGAACGTGGAACGAACTATCGCACGGAGCGGGGAGAACGTGGAACGAACTATCGCACGGAGTGAAGAGAACGTGGAACGAACTATCGCACGGAGCGGGGAGAATGTGGAACGAACTATCGCACGGAGCGGGGAGAACGTGGAACGAACTATCACACGGAGCGGGGAGAACATGGAACGAACTATCGCACAGAGCGGGGAGAACGTGGAACGAACTATCGCACGGAGTGAGAGAACGTGGAACGAACTATCGCACGGAGCGGGGAGAACGTGGAACGAACTATCGCACGGAGTGAAGAGAACGTGGAACGAACTATCGCACGGAGCGGGGAGAACGTGGAACGAACTATCGCACGGAGCGGGGAGAACGTGGAACGAACTATCGCACGGAGCGGGGAGAACGTGGAACGAACTATCGCACGAGCGGGGAGAACGTGGAACGAACTATCGCACGGAGCGGGGAGAACGTGGAACGAACTATCGCACGGAGCGGGGAGAACGTGGAACGAACTATCGCACGGAGTGGGGAGAACGTGGAACGAACTATCGCACGGAGCGGGGAGAACGTGGAACGAACTATCGCACGGAGCGGGGAGAACGTGGAACGAACTATCGCACGGAGCGGGGAGAACGTGGAACGAACTATCGCACGGAGCGGGGAGAACGTGGAACGAACTATCGCACGGAGCGGGGAGAACGTGGAACGAACTATCGCACGGAGCGGTGAGAACGTGGAACGAACTATCGCACGGAGCGGGGAGAACGTGGAACGAACTATCGCACGGAGCGGGGAGAACGTGGAACGAACTATCGCACGGAGCGGGGAGAACGTGGAACGAACTATCGCACGGAGCGGGAGAACGTGGAACGAACTATCGCACGGAGCGGGGAGAACGTGGAACGAACTATCGCACGGAGCGGGGAGAACGTGGAACGAACTATCGCACAGAGCGGGGAGAACGTGGAACGAACTATCGCACGGAGCGGGGAGAACGTGGAATGAACTATCGCACAGAGCGGGGAGAACGTGGAACGAACTATCGCACGGAGTGAAGAGAACGTGGAACGAACTATCGCACGGAGTGAAGAGAACATGGCACGAACTATCGCACGGAGCGGGGAGAACGTGGAACGAACTATCGCACGGAGTGAAGAGAACGTGGAACGAACTATCGCACGGAGCGGGGAGAACGTGGAACGAACTATCGCACGGAGCGGGGAGAACGTGGAACGAACTATCGCACGGAGCGGAGAGAACGTGGAACGAACTATCGCACGGAGCGGGGAGAACGTGGAACGAACTATCGCACGGAGTGAAGAGAACGTGGAACGAACTATCGCACGGAGCGGGGAGAACGTGGAACGAACTATCGCACGGAGTGAAGAGAACGTGGAACGAACTATCGCACGGAGCGGGGAGAACGTGGAACGAACTATCGCACGGAGCGGGGAGAACGTGGAACGAACTATCGCACGGAGCGGGGAGAACGTGGAACGAACTATCGCACAGAGCGGGGAGAACGTGGAACGAACTATCGCACGGAGTGAGAGAACGTGGAACGAACTATCGCACGGAGCAGGGAGAACGTGGAACGAACTATCGCACGTAGTGAAGAGAACGTGGAACGAACTATCGCACGGAGCGGGGAGAACGTGGAACGAACTATCGCACGGAGCGGGGAGAACGTGGAACGAACTATCACACGGAGCGGGGAGAACATGGAACGAACTATCACACAGAGCGGGGAGAACATGGAACGAACTATCGCACGGAGTGAAGAGAACGTGGAACGAACTATCGCACGGAGCGGGGAGAACGTGGAACGAACTATCGCATGGAGCGGAGAGAACGTGGAACGAACTATCGCACGGAGCGGGAGAACGTGGAACGAACTATCGCACGGAGTGAGGAGAACGTGGAACGAACTATCGCACGGAGCGGGGAGAACGTGGAACGAACTATCGCACGGAGCGGGGAGAACGTGGAACGAACTATCGCACGGAGCGGGAGAACGTGGAACGAACTATCGCACGGAGCGGGGAGAACGTGGAACGAACTATCGCACGGAGCGGGGAGAACGTGGAACGAACTATCGCACGGAGCGGGGAGAACGTGGAACGAACTATCGCACGGAGCGGGGAGAACGTGGAACGAACTATCGCACGGAGCGGGGAGAACGTGGAACGAACTATCGCACGGAGTGAGGAGAACGTGGAACGAACTATCGCACGGAGCGGGGAGAACGTGGAACGAACTATCGCACGGAGCGGGGAGAACGTGGAACGAACTATCGCACGGAGCGGGGAGAACGTGGAACGAACTATCGCACGGAGCGGGAGAACGTGGAACGAACTATCGCACGGAGCGGGGAGAACGTGGAACGAACTATCGCACGGAGCGAGAACGTGGAACGAACTATCGCACGGAGCGGGGAGAACGTGGAACGAACTATCGCACGGAGCGGGAGAACGTGGAACGAACTATCGCACGGAGCGGGGAGAACGTGGAACGAACTATCGCACGGAGCGGGGAGAACGTGGAACGAACTATCGCACGGAGCGGGGAGAACGTGGAACGAACTATCGCACGGAGCGGGGAGAACGTGGAACGAACTATCGCACGGAGCGGGGAGAACAGTGGAACGAACTATCGCACGGAGCGGGGAGAACGTGGAACGAACTATCGCAACGGAGCGGGGAGAACGGGGAACGAACTATCGCACGGAGCTGGGGAGAACGTGGAACGAACTATCGCACGGAGCGGGGAGAACGTGGAACGAACTATCGCACGGAGCGGGGAGAACGTGGAATGAACTATCGCACAGAGTGGGGAGAACGTGGACAAACTATCGCACGTAGCGGGGAGAACGTGGAATGAACTATCGCACGGAGCAGGGAGAACGTGGAACGAACTATCGCACGGAGCGGGGAGAACGTGGAACGAACTATCGCACGGAGCGGGGAGAACGTGGAACGAACTATCGCACGGAGCGGGGAGAACGTGGAACGAACTATCGCACGGAGCGGGGAGAACGTGGAACGAACTATCGCACGGAGCGGGGAGAACGTGGAACGAACTATCGCACGGAGTGAAGAGAACGTGGAACGAACTATCGCACGGAGCGGGGAGAACGTGGAACGAACTATCGCACGGAGCGGGGAGAACGTGGAACGAACTATCGCACGGAGCGGGAGAACGTGGAACGAACTATCGCACGGAGCGGGGAGAACGTGGAACGAACTATCGCACGGAGCGGGGAGAACGTGGAACGAACTATCGCACGGAGCGGGGAGAACGTGGAACGAACTATCGCACGGAGCGGGGAGAACGTGGAACGAACTATCGCACGGAGCGGGGAGAACGTGGAACGAACTATCGCACGGAGCGGGAGAACGTGGAACGAACTATCGCACGGAGCGGGGAGAACGTGGAACGAACTATCGCACGGAGCGGGGAGAACGTGGAACGAACTATCGCACGGAGCGGGGAGAACGTGGAACGAACTATCGCACGGAGCGGGGAGAACGTGGAACGAACTATCGCACGGAGCGGGGAGAACGTGGAACGAACTATCGCACGGAGCGGGGAGAACGTGGAACGAACTATCGCACGGAGCGGGGAGAACGTGGAACGAACTATCGCACGGAGCGGGGAGAACGTGGAACGAACTATCGCACGGAGCGGGGAGAACGTGGAACGAACTATCGCACGGAGCTAGGAGAACGTGGAACGAACTATCGCACGGAGCGGGGAGAACGTGGAACGAACTATCGCACGGAGCGGGGAGAACGTGGAACGAACTATCGCACGGAGCGGGGAGAACGTGGAACGAACTATCGCACGAGCGGGGAGAACGTGGAACGAACTATCGCACGGAGCGGGGAGAACGTGGAACGAACTATCGCACGGAGCGGGGAGAACGTGGAACGAACTATCGCACGGACTGAAGAGAACGTGGAACGAACTATCGCACGGAGCGGGGAGAACGTGGAACGAACTATCGCACGGAGTGAAGAGAACGTGGAACGAACTATCGCACGGAGCGGGGAGAACGTGGAACGAACTATCGCACGGAGCGTGGAGAACGTGGAACGAACTATCGCACAGAGCGGGGAGAACGTGGAACGAACTATCGCACGGAGCGGGGAGAACGTGGAACGAACTATCGCACGGAGCGGGGAGAACGTGGAACGAACTATCGCACGGAGCGGGGAGAACGTGGAACGAACTATCGCACGGAGCGGGGAGAACGTGGAACGAACTATCGCACGGAGCGGGGAGAACGTGGAACGAACTATCGCACGGAGTGGGAGAACGTGGAACGAACTATCGCACGGAGTGAAGAGAACGTGGAACGAACTATCGCACGGAGTGGAGAGAACGTGGAACGAACTATCGCACGGAGCGGGAGAACGTGGAACGAACTATCGCACGGAGCGGGGAGAACGTGGAACGAACTATCGCACGGAGCGGGGAGAACGTGGAACGAACTATCGCACGGAGCGGGGAGAACGTGGAACGAACTATCGCACGGAGCGGGGAGAACGTGGAACGAACTATCGCACGGAGCGGGGAGAACGTGGAACGAACTATCGCACGGAGCGGGAGAACGTGGAACGAACTATCGCACGGAGCGGGGAGAACGTGGAACGAACTATCGCACGGAGCGGGGAGAACGTGGAACGAACTATCGCACGGAGTGAAGAGAACGTGGAACGAACTATCGCACGGAGCGGGGAGAACGTGGAACGAACTATCGCACGGAGCGGTGAGAACGTGGAACGAACTATCGCACGGAGCGGGGAGAACGTGGAACGAACTATCGCACGGAGCGGGGAGAACGTGGAACGAACTATCGCACGGAGCGGGGAGAACGTGGAACGAACTATCGCACGGAGCGGGGAGAACGTGGAACGAACTATCGCACGGAGCGGGAGAACGTGGAACGAACTATCGCACGGAGCGGGGAGAACGTGGAACGAACTATCGCACGGAGCGGGGAGAACGTGGAACGAACTATCGCACGGAGCGGGGAGAACGTGGAACGAACTATCGCACGGAGCGGGGAGAACGTGGAACGAACTATCGCACGGAGCGGGGAGAACGTGGAACGAACTATCGCACGGAGCGGGGAGAACGTGGAACGAACTATCGCACGGAGCGGGGAGAACGTGGAACGAACTATCGCACGGAGTGGGAGAACGTGGAACGAACTATCGCACGGAGCGGGGAGAACGTGGAACGAACTATCGCACGGAGCGGGGAGAACGTGGAACGAACTATCGCACGGAGCGGGGAGAACGTGGAACGAACTATCGCACGGAGCGGGGAGAACGTGGAACGAACTATCGCACGGAGCGGGGAGAACGTGGAACGAACTATCGCACGGAGCGGGGAGAACGTGGAACGAACTATCGCACGGAGCGGGAGAACGTGGAACGAACTATCGCACGGAGCGGGGAGAACGTGGAACGAACTATCGCACGGAGCGGGGAGAACGTGGAACGAACTATCGCACGGAGCGGGGAGAACGTGGAACGAACTATCGCACGGAGCGGGAGAACGTGGAACGAACTATCGCACGGAGCGGGGAGAACGTGGAACGAACTATCGCACGGAGCGGGGAGAACGTGGAACGAACTATCGCACGGAGCGGGGAGAACGTGGAACGAACTATCGCACGGAGCGGGGAGAACGTGGAACGAACTATCGCACGGAGCGGGGAGAACGTGGAACGAACTATCGCACGGAGTGAAGAGAACGTGGAACGAACTATCGCACGGAGCGGGGAGAACGTGGAACGAACTATCGCACGGAGCGGGGAGAACGTGGAACGAACTATCGCACGGAGCGGGGAGAACGTGGAACGAACTATCGCACGGAGCGGGGAGAACGTGGAACGAACTATCGCACGGAGCGGGGAGAACGTGGAACGAACTATCGCACGGAGCGGGGAGAACGTGGAATGAACGGCTCATTTTCTGAATGGCAGGCAGTAACAAGTGGGGTACCACAGGGATCTGTCCTGGGTCCCCAGCTGTTCACAATTTACATTAATGACCTGGATCAGGGAGTCGGATGCAGCATTTCCAAATTTGCAGACGACACTAAACTGGGAGGGGGGGTGGGCTCAGAGGAGGAGACCAGGAAGCTCCAGAGCGATTTGGACAGACTGGGTGATTGGGCGGATAAATGGCAGATGCACTATAATGTGGACAAGTGCGAAGTTATCCACCTTGGGTGCAGGAACGGGAGGGCAAATTATTATTTAAATGGCAATAAATTGGGAGAGGGGGAAGTACAGAGAGACCTGGGTGTTCTTGTACACCAGTCACTGAAGGCGAGCATGCAGGTGCAACAGGCGGTCAAGAAGGCAAACGGTATGCTGGCCTTCATAGCAAAAGGGTTGGAATACAGGAACAGGGATACCTTGCTGCAGCTGTACAGGGCACTGGTGAGACCACACCTCGAGTACTGTGTACAGTTTTGGTCGCCTCATCTGAGGAAAGATGTTCTTGCCATGGAGGGGGTGCAGCGGCGATTCACCAGGCTGATACCAGGAATGGCGGGATTGACCTATGAGGAGAGACTATGTAGTTTAGGGATGTACACACTGGAGTTTAGAAGATTGAGAGGGGACCTCATAGAAGTGTATAAAATTCTGACAGGTCTAGACAGGCTAGATGCAGAAGGAATGTTTCCCTTGGCGGGTGAGAACAGAACTAGAGGACATAATTTAAGGATAAGGGCTAAACCATTTAGGACAGAAATGAGGGGGAATTTCTTCACTCAGAGGGTGGTGAACCTGTGGAACTCATTGCCACAGAGGGCAGTGTACGCCAGCTCATTAAATATATTTAAGAGGGAATTAGATATATTTCTACAGGCAAAAGGGGTTAAGGGTTACGGAGAGAAGGCGGGGACGGGATACTGAATTGGAGGATCAGCCATGATCTCATTAAATGGCGGAGCAGGCTCGAAGGGCCGGATGGCCTACTCCTGCTCCTATCATCTATGTATCTATGTATCTATGTATCGCATGGAGCGGGGAGAACGTGGAACGAACTATCGCACGGAGCGGGGAGAACGTGGAACGAACTATCGCACGGAGTGAAGAGAACATGGAACGAACTATCGAACGGAGCGGGGAGAATGTGGAACGAACTATCCCACGGAGCGGGGAGAACGTGGAACGAACTATCGCACGGAGCGGGGAGAACGTGGAATGAACTATCCCACGGAGCGGGGAGAACGTGGAACGAACTATCGCACGGAGCGGGGAGAACGTGGAACGAACTATCGCACGGAGCGGGGAGAACGTGGAATGAACTATCGCACGGAGCGGGGAGAACGTGGAACGAAGTATCACAAGGAGTGAAGAGAACGTGGAACGAACTATCGCACAGAGCGGGGAGAACGTGGAACGAACTATCGCACGGAGCTGGGAGAACGTGGAACGAACTATCGCACGGAGCGGGGAAAACGCGGAATGAACCATCGCACGGAGCGGGGAGAACGTGGAACGAACTATCGCACGGAGTGAAGAGAACGTGGAACGAACTATCGCACGGAGCGGGGAGAACGTGGAACGAAGTATCACACGGAGTGAAGAGAACGTGGAACGAACTATCGCACAGAGTGGGGAGAACGTGGAACGAACTATCGCACGGAGCGGGGAGAACGTGGAACGAACTATCGCACGGAGCGGGGAGAACGTGGAATGAACTATCACATGGAGTGAAGAGAACGTGGAACGAACTATCGCACGGAGCGGGGAGAACGTGGAATGAACTATCACATGGAGTGAAGAGAACGTGGAACGAGCTATCGCACGGAGCGGGGAGAACGTGGAACAAACTATCGCACAGAACGTGGAGAACGTGGAACGAACTATCGCACAGAGCGGGGAGAACGTGGAACGAACTATCGCACGGAGCGGGGAGAACGTGGAACAAACTATCGCATGTAGCGGGGAGAACGTGGAACGAACTATCGCACGGAGCGGGGAGAACGTGGAACGAACTATCGCACGGAGTGGGGAGAACGTGGAACGAACTATCGCACGGAGTGGGAAGAACGTGGAACGAACTATCGCACGGAGTGAAGAGAACGTGGAACGAACTATCGCACGGAGTGAAGAGAACGTGGAACGAACTATCGCACGGAGTGGGGAGAACGTGGAACGAACTATCGCACGGAGCGGGGAGAACGTGGAACGAGCTATCGCACGGAGCGGGGAGAACGTGGAACGAACTATCACACGGAGCGGGGAGAACGTGGAACGAGCTATCGCACGGAGCGGGGAGAACGTGGAACAAACTATCGCACGGAGCGCTGAGAACGAGGAACGAACTATCCCATGGAGCGGGGAGAACGTGGAACGAACTATCGCACGGAGCGGGGAGAATGTGGAACGAACTATCGCACGGAGTGAAGAGAACGTGGAACGAACTATCGCACAGAGAGGGGAGAATGTGGAACGAGCTATCGCACAGTGCGGTGAGAACGTGGAACGAACTATCGCACGGAGCGGGGAGAATGTGGAACGAACTATCGCACGGAGTGGGGAGAACGTGGAACGAACTATCGCACGGAGCGGGAAGAATGTGGAACGAACTATCGCACGGAGTGGGGAGAACGTGGAACGAACTATCGCACGGAGCGGGAAGAACGTGGAACGAACTAACGCACGGAGCGGAGAGAACGTGGAACGAACTATCGCACGGAGCGGGGAGAACGTGGAATGAACTATCGAACGGAGCGGGGAGAACATGGAACGAACTATCCCACGGAGCAGGGAGAACGTGGAACGAACTATCGCACGGTCGGGGAAAACGTGGAACGAACTATCCCACGGACCGGGGAGAACGTGGAATGAACTATCGCACGGAGCGGGAAGAATGTGGAACGAACTATCGCACGGAGTGGGGAGAACGTGGAACGAACTATCGCACGGAGCGGGAAGAATGTGGAACGAACTAACGCACGGAGCGGGGAGAACGTGGAACGAACTATCGCACGGAGCGGGGAGAACGTGGAACGAACTATCGCACGGAGCGGGGAGAACGTGGAACGAACTATCGCACGGAGCGGGGAGAACGTGCAACGAACTATCCCACGGTGCGGGGAGAACATGGAACGAACTATCGCACGGAGCGGGGAGAACGTGGAACGAACTATGGCACGGAGTGGGGAGAACGTGGAACGAACTATCGCACGGAGCGGGGAGAACGTGGAATGAACTATCGCACGGAGCGGGGAGAACGTGGAACGAACTATCGCACGGAGCGGGGAGAAAGTGGAATGAACTATCGCACAGAGTGGGGAGAACGTTGGACAAACTATCGCACGTAGCGGGGAGAACGTGGAATGAACTATCGCACGGAGCAGGGAGAACGTGGAACGAACTATCGCACGGAGCGGGGAGAACGTCGAACAAACTATCCCATGGAGCGGGGAGAACGTGGAACGAACTATTGCACGGAGCGGGGAGAACGTGGAACGAACTATCGCACGGAGCGGGGAGAACGTGGAACGAACTATCGCACGGAGCGGGGAGAACATGGAACGAACTATCGCACGGAGTGAAAAGAACGTGGAACGAACTATCGCACGGAGCGGGGAGAACGTGGAACGAACTATCGCACGGAGCGGGGAGAACGTGGAACGAACTATCGCACGGAGCGGGGAGAACGTGGAACGAACTATCGCACGGAGCGGGGAGAACGTGGTACGAACTATCGCACGGAGTGGGAAGAACGTGGAACGAACTATCGCACGGAGTGAAGAGAACATGGAACGAACTATCCCACGGAGCGGGGAGAACGTGGAATGAACTATCGCACGGAGCGGGGAGAACGTGTAACGAACTATCCCACGGACCGGGGAGAACGTGGAACGAACTATCACACGGAGCGGGGAGAACGTGGAACGAACTATCGCACGGAGCGGGGAGAACGTGGAACGAACTATCGCACGGAGCGGGGAGAACGTGGAATGAACTATCGCATGGAGCGGGGAGAACGTGGAACGAACTATCGCACGGAGCGGGGAGAACGTGGAACGAACTATCGCACGGAGTGAAGAGAACGTGGAACGAACTATCGCACGGAGCGGGGAGAACGTGGAACGAACTATCCCACGGAGCGGGGAGAACGTGGAACGAACTATCGCACGGAGCGGGGAGAACGTGGAACGAACTATCGCACGGAGCGGGGAGAACGTGGAACGAACTATCGCACGGAGTGGGGAGAACGTGGAACGAACTATCGCACGGAGCGGGGAGAACGTGGAACGAACTATCGCACGGAGCGGGGAGAACGTGGAACGAACTATCGCACGGAGTGAGAGAACGTGGAACGAACTATCGCACGGAGCAGGGAGAACGTGGAACGAACTATCGCACGGAGCGGGGAGAACGTGGAACGAACTATCGCATGTAGCGGGGAGAACGTGGAACGAACTATCGCACGGAGCGGGGAGAACGTGGAACGAACTATCGCACGGAGTGGGGAGAACGTGGAACGAACTATCGCACGGAGTGGGAAGAACGTGGAACGAACTATCGCACGGAGTGAAGAGAACGTGGAACGAACTATCGCACGGAGTGAGAGAACGTGGAACGAACTATCGCACGGAGTGGGGAGAACGTGGAACGAACTATCGCACGGAGCGGGGAGAACGTGGAACGTGCTATCGCACGGAGCGGGGAGAACGTGGAACGAACTATCACACGGAGCGGGGAGAACGTGGAACGAGCTATCGCACGGAGCGGGGAGAACGTGGAACAAACTATCGCACGGAGCGCTGAGAACGAGGAACGAACTATCCCATGGAGCGGGGAGAACGTGGAACGAACTATCGCACGGAGCGGGGAGAATGTGGAATGAACTATCGCACGGAGTGAAGAGAACGTGGAACGAACTATCGCACAGAGAGGGCAGAATGTGGAACGAGCTATCGCACAGTGCGGTGAGAACGTGGAACGAACTATCGCACGGAGCGGGGAGAATGTGGAACGAACTATCGCACGGAGTGGGGAGAACGTGGAACGAACTATCGCACGGAGCGGGAAGAATGTGGAACGAACTATCGCACGGAGTGGGGAGAACGTGGAACGAACTATCGCACGGAGCGGGAAGAACGTGGAACGAACTAACGCACGGAGCGGAGAGAACGTGGAACGAACTATCGCACGGAGCGGGGAGAACGTGGAATGAACTATCGAACGGAGCGGGGAGAACATGGAACGAACTATCCCACGGAGCAGGGAGAACGTGGAACGAACTATCGCACGGTCGGGGAAAACGTGGAACGAACTATCCCACGGACCGGGGAGAACGTGGAATGAACTATCGCACGGAGCGGGAAGAATGTGGAACGAACTATCGCACGGAGTGGGGAGAACGTGGAACGAACTATCGCACGGAGCGGGAAGAATGTGGAACGAACTATCGCACGGAGCGGGGAGAACGTGGAACGAACTATCGCACGGAGCGGGGAGAACGTGGAACGAACTATCGCACGGAGCGGGGAGAACGTGGAACGAACTATCGCACGGAGCGGGGAGAACGTGCAACGAACTATCCCACGGTGCGGGGAGAACATGGAACGAACTATCGCACGGAGCGGGGAGAACGTGGAACGAACTATCGCACGGAGTGGGGAGAACGTGGAAC
This sequence comes from Squalus acanthias, assembly GCA_030390025.1. Lineage (NCBI taxonomy): Eukaryota > Metazoa > Chordata > Chondrichthyes > Squaliformes > Squalidae > Squalus > Squalus acanthias. The sequence continues at coordinate 80,740,385 of CM059430.1, read as the reverse complement.
GAACTATCGCACGGAGCGGGGAGAACGTGGAATGAACTATCGCACGGAGCGGGGAGAACGTGGAACGAACTATCGCACGGAGCGGGGAGAACGTGGAACGAACTATCGCACAGAGTGGGGAGAACGTGGACAAACTATCGCACGGAGCGGGGAGAACGTGGAATGAACTATCGCACGGAGCAGGGAGAACGTGGAACGAACTATCGCACGGAGCGGGGAGAACGTCGAACGAACTATCCACGGAGCGGGGAGAACGTGGAACGAACTATTGCACGGAGCGGGGAGAACGTGGAACGAACTATCGCACGGAGCGGGGAGAACGTGGAACGAACTATCGCACGGAGCGGGGAGAACATGGAACGAACTATCGCACGGAGTGAAAAGAACGTGGAACGAACTATCGCACGGAGCGGGGAGAACGTGGAACGAACTATCGCACGGAGCGGGGAGAACGTGGAACGAACTATCGCACGGAGCGGGGAGAACGTGGAACGAACTATCGCACGGAGCGGGGAGAACGTGGTACGAACTATCGCACGGAGTGGGAAGAACGTGGAACGAACTATCGCACGGAGTGAAGAGAACATGGAACGAACTATCCCACGGAGCGGGGAGAACGTGGAATGAACTATCGCACGGAGCGGGGAGAACGTGTAACGAACTATCCCACGGACCGGGGAGAACGTGGAACGAACTATCACACGGAGCGGGGAGAACGTGGAACGAACTATCGCACGGAGCGGGGAGAACGTGGAACGAACTATCGCACGGAGCGGGGAGAACGTGGAATGAACTATCGCATGGAGCGGGGAGAACGTGGAACGAACTATCGCACGGAGCGGGGAGAACGTGGAACGAACTATCGCACGGAGTGAAGAGAACATGGAACGAACTATCGAACGGAGCGGGGAGAACGTGGAACGAACTATCCCACGGAGCGGGGAGAACGTGGAACGAACTATCGCACGGAGCGGGGAGAACGTGGAACGAACTATCCCACGGAGCGGGGAGAACGTGGAACGAACTATCGCACGGAGCGGGGAGAACGTGGAACGAACTATTGCACGGAGCGGGGAGAACGTGGAATGAACTATCGCACGGAGCGGGGAGAACGTGGAACGAAGTATCACACGGAGTGAAGAGAACGTGGAACGAACTATCGCATGGAGCAGGGAGAACGTGGAACGAACTATCACACGGAGTGAAGAGAACGTGGAACGAACTATCGCACAGAGCGGGGAGAACGTGGAACGAACTATCGCACGGAGCTGGGAGAACGTGGAACGAACTATCGCACGGAGCGGGGAGAACGTGGAACGAACTATCGCACGGAGCGGGGAGAACGTGGAACGAACTATCGCACGGAGCGGGGAGAACGTGGAACGAACTATCGCACGGAGTGAAGAGAACGTGGAACGAACTATCGCACGGAGCGGGGAGAACGTGGAACGAACTATCGCACGGAGCGGAGAGAACGTGGAACGAACTATCGCACGGAGCGGGGAGAACGTGGAACGAACTATCGCACGGAGTGGGAGAACGTGGAACGAACTATCGCACGGAGCGGGGAGAACGTGGAACGAACTATCGCACGGAGCGGGGAGAACGTGGAACGAACTATCGCACGGAGCGGGGAGAACGTGGAACAAACTATCGCACGGAGCGGGGAGAACGTGGAACGAACTATCGCACGGAGCGGGGAGAACGTGGAACGAACTATCGCACGGAGTGAAGAGAACGTGGAACGAACTATCGCACGGAGTGGGGAGAACGTGGAACGAACTATCGCACGGAGTGGGGAGAACGTGGAACGAACTATCGCACGGAGCGGGGAGAACGTGGAACGAACTATCGCACGGAGCGGGGAGAACGTGGAACGAACTATCGCACGGAGCGGGGAGAACGTGGAACGAACTATCGCACGGAGCGGGGAGAACGTGGAACGAACTATCGCACGGAGCGGGGAGAACGTGGAACGAACTATCGCACGGAGAGGGGAGAACGTGGAACGAACTATCGCACGGAGCGGGGAGAACGTGGAACGAACTATCGCACGGAGCGGGGAGAACGTGGAACGAACTATCGCACGGAGCGGGGAGAACGTGGAACGAACTATCACACGGAGTGAAGAGAACGTGGAACGAACTATCGCACGGAGCTGGGAGAACGTGGAACGAACTATCGCACGGAGTGAAGAGAACGTGGAACGAACTATCGCACAGAGCGGGGAGAACGTGGAACGAACTATCGCACGGAGCGGGGAGAACGTGGAACGAACTATCGCACGGAGCGGGGAGAACGTGGAACGAACTATCGCACGGAGTGAAGAGAACGTGGAACGAACTATCGCACGGAGCGGGGAGAACGTGGAACGAACTATCACACGGAGTGAAGAGAACGTGGAACGAACTATCGCACGGAGCGGGGAGAACGTGGAACGAACTATCGCACGGAGTGAAGAGAACGTGGAACGAACTATCGCACGGAGCGGGGAGAACGTGGAATGAACTATCGCACGGAGTGAAGAGAACGTGGAACGAACTATCGCACGGAGCGGGGAGAACGTGGAACGAACTATCGCACGGAGCGGGAGAACGTGGAACGAACTATCGCACGGAGCGGGGAGAACGTGGAACGAACTATCGCACGGAGCGGGGAGAACGTGGAACGAACTATCGCACGGAGTGAAGAGAACGTGGAACGAACTATCGCACGGAGTGAAGAGAACGTGGAACGAACTATCGCACGGAGCGGGGAGAACGTGGAACGAACTATCGCACGGAGCGGGGAGAACGTGGAACGAACTATCGCACGGAGCGGGGAGAACGTGGAACGAACTATCCCACGGAGCGGGGAGAACGTGGAACGAACTATCGCACGGAGCGGGGAGAACGTGGAACGAACTATCGCACGGAGCGGGGAGAACGTGGAACGAACTATCGCACGGAGCGGGGAGAACGTGGAACGAACTATCGCACGGAGCGGGGAGAACGTGGAATGAACTATCGCACGGAGCGGGGAGAATGTGGAATGAAGTATCACACGGAGTGAAGAGAACGTGGAACGAACTATCGCATGGAGCAGGGAGAACGTGGAACGAACTATCACACGGAGTGAAGAGAACGTGGAACGAACTATCGCACAGAGCGGGGAGAACGTGGAACGAACTATCGCACGGAGCGGGGAGAACGTGGAACGAACTATCGCACGGAGCGGGGAGAACGTGGAACGAACTATCGCACGGAGTGAAGAGAACGTGGAACGAACTATCGCACGGAGCGGGGAGAACGTGGAACAAACTATCGCACAGAGCTTGGAGAACGTGGAACGAACTATCGCACAGAGCGGGGAGAACGTGGAACGAACTATCGCACGGAGCAGGGAGAACGTGGAACGAACTATCGCACGGAGTGGGGAGAACGTGGAACGAACTATCGCACGGAGCGGGGAGAACGTGGAACGAACTATCGCACGGAGTGGGGAGAACGTGGAACAAACTATCGCACGGAGTGGGAGAACGTGGAACGAACTATCGCACGGAGTGAAGAGAACGTGGAACGAACTATCGCACGGAGTGAGGAGAACGTGGAACGAACTATCGCACGGAGTGGGGAGAACGTGGAACAAACTATCGCACGGAGTGAGGAGAACGTGGAACGAACTATCGCACGGAGTGGGGAGAACGTGGAACAAACTATCGCACGGAGTGAGGAGAACGTGGAACGAACTATCGCACGGAGTGAAGAGAACGTGGAACGAACTATCGCACGGAGTGGGGAGAACGTGGAACGAACTATCGCACGGAGCGGGGAGAACGTGGAACGAACTATCACACGGAGCGGGGAGAACGTGGAACGAACTATCACACGGAGCGGGGAGAACGTGGAACGAGCTATCACACGGATTGGTTGAGGCAAATATTATAGGTGCATTTAAGTGGACGTTAAATAAGCACATGAGGGTGAATGGAATAGAAGGATATGTTGATAGAGTGGTGGGGGGCTGCTTGTTTGGAGCACAAACCCTGGGAAAGTCTAGTTGGGACGAATGGCCTGTTTCTGTGCTGTAAATTCTGTGTAATTCTATGTATGTAATGTGTAATTGAAATGTAGAGTGTGAATTTCTTCAGCACGCCCTGTAAGTGATCGGAATTCCTTCCAGGTTGCATCTGTATTGGAACCCTGACCTTCATCGACCCTGTGGGAAATTCCTGATTCCACTGTTGCCGATTTACGGAGAACTTTGCAGCTTTCACACCTGCGCGCCCGTGGGCCTGTCAAATGGAACATTGGCGTGTTACCCTGGAACCGTCCTTTAGGTGTGCCATCTCTTTCTACGTCAGTTGCCAGCTCCTGCGGGTACAACATGCAGCATCGATCCTGGATGCTACCTCCGGGTTGTCCTGCTGCCCTCTGGGGATGGGTTTCAGCATACGGACAACCTCCTGCCAGCCATCTCATGCAGTAGCAACCCGCTGTGGCAGCCATCAAACCGCGATCAAGTGCTGCCCTGCTCTCTCACAGACTTGGCACACTTACTGTGCCAGTCACAGGCTAGAGTTTTGAACCCAAATTGCCCTTGGAAAGTAACGGAGTTCTGCCTCTGTTCATTTATCTCATTGGTGTTTGTGGGATCTTGCTGTGCACAAATTGACTGCCACATTTCCCTACTTTACAATAGTGACTACACTTTAAAAGTACGCCAAAGTTGCAAACATTCTCGTTCAGCCTCCGGGAGAGGGATGGAGTCGGTGGCTAGGGAATGCAGTTTGTGGCGGGGGCCGAAGACAATGGCTTTGGTCTCCCAAATATGTAATTGGAGGAAATTTCTGCTCATCCAGAACTGGATGTCGGACAAGCAGTGTGTCAATTTCGAGAGCGTGGAGGGGTCGGGACGAGGTGGTGGTGAGGTAGGGCTGGGTGTCGTCAACGTACATCTGATGTGGAATAACAACAGAAAACGCTGGAAAAACTCAGCAGGCCAGGCAGCATCCGTAGAGAGAGAAAGAGAGTTGACGTTTCAGGTCGATGATCATCTGATGAAAGGTCATCGACCTGAAACGTCAACTCTCTTTCTCTCTCTACGGATGCTGCCTGGCCTGCTGAGTTTTTCCAGCGTTTTCTGTTGTTATTTCGGATTTCCAGCATCTGCAGTATTTTGCTATCGTACATCTGATGTGGTGTCTTCTGATGATGTCGCCGAGGGGCAGCATGCCAATGAGAAATAAGAGTGGGCCAAGGACCCACGACTCTGAGACAGAAGGCCTCATCTACGAGCCTGTTACATAGGAGCAGGAGAGACTTGAGCACAAAATCCAGGTTGACACTCCAGTGCAGTGCTGAGGCAGTTTATCTGGTCAGTTACCTCATTGCTCTTTGTGGGATCTTGCTGTGCGTAAATTGGCTGCTGTGTTTCCCATATTACAACAGTGACTACACTTCAAAAAATTGGCTGTAAAGCACTTTTGGATGTCCTGAGGTCATGAAAGGTGCTATAGAAATGCAAGTTCCTTCTTTCAGCTATGGTACCCACATGTGTAGCCACCTTTCAGAGGTTGCTTACCTTTGCTCAGTGGTACTTTAACAGCTGCTGATACGTGAATTTTTTTATTCATTCATGTGATGGGGGTGTCGCTGGCAAGGTCAGCATTTATTGCCCATCCCCAGTTACCCTTGAGAAGGTGGTGGTGAGCCGCCTTGCAGTCCGTGTGGTGAAGGTACTCCCACGGTGCTGTTAGGGAGGGAGTTCCAGGATTTTGACCCAGCGACAAATCTCTCCGAGGTTATGTTCCCACTCATCATTTTGCACTGACCCTGTCCAACAACTAAAGCCAGCACTGACTACAGCATCTGTATAGGTGTCGACATCTAAAGCAAGCACTGCTAAAAGAGCTAAAAGGGTTAAATTATGAGGACTGATTAGCACAGACTAGGCTTGTATTCCCTTGAATATAGAAGATGAAAGGGTGATCTAATTGAGATGATTAAAGGAGTTGATAGGGTAGAGAGAGAAACTATTTCCTTTGGTGGGAGAGTCCAGAACAAGGGGGCAGAACCTTAAAATTAGAGCCAGGCCGTTCAGGGGTGATGTTAGGAAGCACTTCTTCACCCAAACGGTAGTGGAAATCTGGAACACTCTCCCCCACAACAGCTGTTGAGGCTGGGGGTCAATTGAATATTTGAAAACTGAGATTGATAGATTTTTGTTAGGCAAGGGTGTTAAGGGTTACAGAACCAAGGCGAGTAAATGGAGCTGAGATACAGATCAGCTATGATCGAATTGAATGGCAGAACAGGCTCGAGGGGCTGAATGGCGTACACCTGAACCTATGTTCATTTGTGTGAGAGGATGTCTGGGGCACATAGCTCAGGCACAAGACACTGGTGAGCAGCTAATTACTTCAACCAGTCAATCAGTATCATAGACAGAAAGGCAGGGCTACATTAACAGCAATGAACTGCTAGTCGTGTCAGCTGGAGTTAGTTCACTTTATCCCTCGTCGCGGAGGAGGGTCGCGAACTGAGACGGATTGTACCTGTCTGTGCTGGTGAGTAAGATTCAGAAATCTATCGGGACCAGCGTCAGGGGTGAGCAAGTTGCTGCCGAGATCTGACTTTTATGCTGTGTTGTAATAGAAGGTATCAATAAAGTGCTGATTGTGTTTCCTTCTGCCAGTAGACACGAGCAGCAAGAGGAAAAGAAATAGAAAAGCACAGGATGCGTGCTCACACATGCAAACACACACACACATGAACACACACACATGAACACACACACACATGAACACACACACATGAACACACGCACACATGAACACACACACACATGAACACACAGACACATGAACACACGCACACATGAACACACACACATGAACACACGCACACATGAACACACGCACACATGAACACACACACATGAAGACACGCACACATGAACACACGCACACATGAACACACGCATACATGAACACACACACACATGAACACATGCACACATGAACACACACACACACATGAACACACACACACATGAACACGTACACACACATGAACACGTACACACACATAAACATGCACACATGAGCACGTACACACACAAACATGCACACATGAGCACGTACACACACAAACACACACACACGAACACGCACACACAAACACGCACACATGAACACGCACACATGAACACATGCACATGAACACGCACACACATGCACAAACATGAATACACACACATATACAAAACACGAAGACACACATACACATGCACACATGTATGAACATGCACACACAGACATACACACAAAAACAACCATGTACAAGCTCAAACACACATACGAACACACAAAAATGAACATGCAGACATACGAACATACATACACAAACACGCACACACACAAACACACAAAGGTACTGCTAAGTGCTGCAGAGTTGTTACACACTCACTGCTAATTCATGCCACACCCTCGCACAGTCTCAGCTAGCAGGGGGGACCTCAGCCCCACCCTCCTTTACCTGAACCCATTCCAACCCTGAACCATTTTCCATTGGTAGAAAATCCAGCCCTATCGCTCTATCATTGCTGACCCTACATACCTGTAGGGCACACATTACAGCTGCAACTTACAATTGAAAACCCTGCCAAGCTGACATCTTCAAAGGGCTTCACACATAAAAGCACTGGAACACAAGCTAGCTGAATGATGCATGATGACTGAATGACTCCCAGAGTGGGCTGGAGCTTTGACAAGGCTGCCGCTGTATATGGGCACCTTCAACATGGGAAGACTACGTTTCCACTTGCAACTAATAGGAAGGAGCAGATCAAAACTGGTGGAGTGTTCAGAGCGACAAAGCCTGGACTCCCTTGGAGGAGGTCGCCCTCGGTAACCTTGCCCATAGAGAAGATCAGAGATGGTGAAGCTGCATGTGGTCAGGATGGCGTGGTGGGTGCTGACTCTCTGTACGCCTTCAAGAAGGAGCTGGACCGGTTCCTGACTGGGGCAGCAATCACATCTTACAGAAGGTAAGTATCTTTACAGATAACACCTGGTCCATGTGAACTCCTGGGCTGGTTTCGATCGCCCAAGGGGGTCGGAGAGGAATTTTCCCAAGTATTTTTCCCCATATATTAACTCGCACCAAGTCCCGTTCGCCCATCACCCCTGTGCTCGCTGACCTACATTGCCTCTCCCCTCCCTATCTCAGTAATCGCCTCCAGCCCTACAACCATCCATGATCTCTGCGCTACTCCAATTCTGGCCTCTTACGATTTTAATCGCTCAACCTTTGGTGACTGTGCCTTCAGCTGCCTAGGCCCTAAGCTCTGGAATTCCCTGCCTAAACCTCTCCGCCTCTCTACCTCTCTTTCCTCCTTTAAGACGCTCTTTAAAACCTATCTACTTGACTAAGCTTTGGGTCACCTGTCCTAATATCTGAATGTCCTCCTTCTGTTCCTGTGTAACAAGCTCGAGGGGCTGAATGGCCTCCTCCTGTTCCTGTGTAACAGGCTCGAGGGGCTGGATGGCCTCCTCCTGTTCCTATGTAACAGGCTCGAGGGGCTGAATGGCCTCCTCCTGTTCCTATATAACAGGCCCAAGGGGCTGAATGGCCTCCTCCTGTTCCTGTGTAACAGGCTCGAGGGGCTGAATGGCCTCCTCCTTTTCCTATGTAACAGGCTCGAGGGGCTGAATGTCCTCCTCCTGTTCCTATATAACAGGCTCGAGGGGCTGAATGTCCTCCTCCTGTTCCTGTGTAACAGGCCCAAGGGGCTGAATGGCCTCCTCCTGTTCCTATATAACAGGCCCAAGGGGCTGAATGGCCTCCTCCTGTTCCTATATAACAGGCCCAAGGGGCTGAATGGCCTCCTCCTGTTCCTATATAACAGGCCCAAGGGGCTGAATGGCCTCCTCCTGTTCCTATATAACAGGCCCAAGGGGCTGAATGGCCTCCTCCTGTTCCTATATAACAGGCCCAAGGGGCTGAATGGCCTCCTCCTGTTCCTGTGTAACAGGCTCGAGGGGCTGAATGGCCTCCTCCTGTTCCTATTATCGGCAAAGAACATAGCCAATGAAGCTCCACCCAAAATGACGTTTGGTTACACCCCGATTGCATCTCTCAGTGACGTCATGACCAGGGACATCAAGCCTTCAATGTGTTATTCCAGGGAAGTGAGTTGGCACAGTAAGCGAGATGGAAATATTTGGGTAAGAAAGCCTGAATGTGGGCCAGGGAACCAGCCCTAAACATCAGCAAAGCCCGACTCTCTGCACTCCCGCTCTAAATAAATATTTAGGTAGCAACACCTGATAGTCTACATATTAAAGGAAGCAACTGGCCTGGTCACATGAGCTGGAAAGCTTCCATTCATTTCGAGAAGGAGCTGCACTTGTAACCAGTGGTCCAGGACCACTCTGCTCCAGGCCTCATTATAGCCTTGATCCTGACATGGACAAAGGAGCTGAATTCCAGAGGTGAGGTGAGAGTGACTGCCCTTGACATCAAGGCAGCATTTGACCGAGTCTGGCATCAAGGAGCCCTAGTAAAATTGGAATCAGGGGGAAAACGCCAGAATGTACTCTGGGTGGGGGACTTCAATGTCCATCACCAAGAGTGGCTCGGTAGCACCACTACTGACCGAGCTGGCTGAGTCCTGAAGGACATAACTGCCAGTCTGGGCCTGTGACAGGTGGTGAGAGAACCAACAAGAGGGGAAAAAACTACTTGACCTTGTCCTCACCAATCTACCTGTCGCAGATGCATCTGTCCAGGACAGAATTGGCAGCAGTGACCACCACACAGTCATTGTGGAGACGAAGTCCCGTCTTCACACTGAGAACATCCTCCATCGTGTTGTGTGGCACTACCACCGTGCTAAATGGGATAGATTCAGAATAGATCTAGCAGCTCAAAACTGGGTATCTATGAGGCGCTGTGGGCCATCAGCAACAGCAGAATTGTATTCCACCGCAATCTGTAACCTCATGGCCCGGCATATCCCTCACTCTACCATTACCATCAAGCCAGGGGACCAACCCTGGTTCAACAACGAGTGGAGACGAGCAGCACCAGGCGTACCTAAAAATGAGGTGCCAATCTGGGGAAGCTGCAACAGAAGACTTTTTTTTATTTGTTTATGGGATCAGGGTGTCGCTGGCAATGCCAGCATTTATTGCCCATCCCTAGTTGCCCTTGAGAAGGTGGTGGTGAGCCACCTTCTTGAACCGCTGCAGTCCGTGTGGTGAAGGTGCTCCCACAGTGCTGTTAGGGAGGGTGTTCCAGGATTTTGACCCAGCGACGATGAAGGATCGGCGATATACTTCTAAGTCAGGATGGTGTGTGACTTGGAGGGGAACTTGGAGGTGGTGGTGTTCCCATGCGCCTGCTGCCCTTGTCCTTCTAGGTGGAAGAGGTCGTGGGTTTGGGAGGTGCTGCCGAAGAAGCCTTGGCGAGTTGCTGCAGTGCATCTTGTAGATGGTACACACTGCAGCCACGGTACGCCGGTGGTGGAGGGAGTGAATGTTTAAGGTGGTGGATGGGGTACCAATCAAGCGAGCTGCTTTGTCCTGGATGGTGTTGAGCTTCTTGAGTGTAGTTGGAGCTGCACTCATCCAGGCAAGTGGAGAGAATTCCATCACACTCCTTACTTGTGCCGTGTAGATGGTGGAAAGTCTTTGGGGAGTCAGGAGGTGAGACACTCGCCGCAGAATACCTAGCCTCTGACCTGCTATTGTTGCCACAGTATTTATGTGGCTGGTCCAGTTAAGTTTCTGGTCAATGGTGACCCCCAGGATGTTGATGGTGGGGGATTTGGCGATGGTAATGCCGTTGAATGTCAAGGGGAGGTGGTTAGACTCTCGCTTGTTGGAGATAGTCATTGCCTGGCACTTCTGTGGCGCGAATGTTACCTGCCACTTATCAGCCCAAGCCTGAACGTCGTCCAGGTCTTGTTGCATGCGGGCATGGACTGCTTCATTATCTGTGGAGTTGTGAATGGCGCTGAACACTGTGCAGTCATCAGCGAACATCCCCATTTCTGACCTTATGTTGGAGGGAAGGTCATTGATGAAGCAGCTGAAGATGGTTGGGCCTAGGACACTGCCCTGAGGAACTCCTGCAGCGATGTTCTGGGGCTGTGATGATTGACCTTCAACCACCACAACCATCTTCCTTTGTGCTAGGTATGACTCCAGCCAGTGGAGAGTTTTCCCCCTGATTCCCATTGACTTCAGTTTTACTAGGGCTCCTTGATGCCAGACTCGGTCAAATGCTGCCTTGATGTCAAGGGCAGTCACTCTCACCTCACCTCTGGAATTCAGCTCCTTTGTCCATATTTGGACCAAGGCTGTAATGAGGTCGGGAGCCGAGTGGTCTTGGTGGAACCCAAACTGGGCATCAGTGAGCAGGTTATTGGTGAGTAAGTGCCGCTTGATAGCACTGTCGATGACACCTTTCATCACTTTGCTGATGATTGAGAGTAGACTGATGGAGCGGTAATTGGCCGGGTTGAAATGTCCTGCTTTTTGTGGACAGGACATACCTGGGCAGTTTTCCACATTGTCGGATAGATGCCAGTGTTGTAGCTGTACTGGAACAGCTTGGCTAGAGGTGCGGCTAGTTCTGGAGCACAAGTCTTCAGCACGATAGCCGGGATGTTGTCGGGGCCCATAGCCTTTGCTGTATCCAGTGCACTCAGCCGTTTCTTGATATCACGTGGAGTGAATCGAATTGGCTGAAGACTGGCTTCTGTGATGGTGGGGACCTTGGGAGTAGGCCGATATGGATCATCCACTCGGCACTTCTGGCTGAAGTTGGTTGCAAACGCTTCAGCCTTGTCTTTTGCACTCATGTGCTGGGCTCCACTATCATTGAGGATGGGGATATTCTTGGAGCCTCCTCCTCCTCCCGTTAGTTGTTTAATGGTCCACCACCATTCACGACGGGATGTGGTAGGACTGCAGAGCTCTGATCTGATCCGTTGATTGTAGGATCGCTTAGCTCTGTCTATAGCATGCTGCTTCTGCTTTTTAGCTTGCATGTAGTCAATGTCCCAAACTCCTCCATCAGCATCACTGGGTATGTCCTGTCCCATCGGCAGGACAGACCCACCAGGGGTGGCAGCACAATGGTATACAGTCGGGAAGGAGTGGCCCTGGGAGTCCTCAACATTGACTCCAGACCCCATGAAGTCTCATGGCTTCAGGTCAAGCATGGGCAAGGAAACCGCCTGCTGATTACCACCTACCGCCTTCCCTCAGCTGATGAATCAGTACTCCTCCATGTTGAACACCACTTGGAAGAAGCACTGAGAGTAGCAAGGGCACAGAATGTACTCTGGATGGGGGACTTCAATGTCCATCACCAATAGTGGCTCGGTAGCAGCACTTCTGACCGAGCTGGCCGAGTCCTGAAGGACATAACTGCCAGTCTGGGCCTGCGACAGGTGGTGAGTGAACCAACAAGAGGGAAAAACCTACTAGACCTCATCCTCACCAATCTACCTGTCGCAGATGCATCTGTCCAGGACAGCATTGGCAGCAGTGACCACTGCACAGTCATTGTGGAGACGAAGTCCCGTCTTCACACTGAGGATACCCTCCATCGTGTTGTGTGGCACTACCAGTGTGCTAAATGGTATAGATTCAGAACAGATCTAGCAGCTCAAAACTGGGCATCCATGAGGTGCTGTGGGCCACTAGGGATGGGCAATAAATGCTGGCATTGCCAGCGACGCCCTGATCCCATAAACGAATTAAAAAAAAATAATCTCAGCCCCAGGACATCGCTGCAGGAGTTCCTCAGGGCAGTGTCCTAGGCCCAACCATCTTCAGCTGCTTCATCAATGACTTTCCCTCTAACATAAGATCAGAATTGGGGATGTTCGCTGATGATTGCACAGTGTTCAGTGCCATTCACAACTCCTCAGATAATGAAGCAGTCCATGCCCGCATGCAACAAGACCTGGAGGACATTCAGGCTTGGGCTGATAAGTGGCAGGTAACATTCGTGCCACACAAGTGCCAGGCAATGACTATCTCCAACAAGTGAGCGTCTAACCACTGCCCCTTGACATTCAACGGCATTACCATTGCCGAATCTCCCATCATCAATATCCTGGGGGCTACCATTGGCCAGAAACTTAACTGGACCAGCCACATAAATACTATGGCAACAAGAGCAGGTCAGAGGCTAGGTATTCTGCGGCGAGTGTCTCACCTCCTGACTCCCCAAAGCCTTTCCACCATCTACAAGGCACAAGTCAGGTGTGTGATGGAATACTCTCCACTTGCCTGGATGAGTGCAGCTCCAACAACACTCAAGAAGCTCGACACCATCCAGGACAAAGCAGCCCGCTTGATTGGCACCCCATCCACCACCTTAAACATTCACTCCCTCCACCACCGGCGTACCGTGGCTGCAGTGTGTACCATCTACAAGATGCACTGCAGCAACTCGCCAAGGCTTCTTCGGCAGCACCTCCCAAACCTGCGACCTCTTCCACCTAGAAGGACAAGGGCAGCAGCCACCTCCAAGTTCCCCTCCAAGTCACCCGCAGCGGTTCAAGAAGGCGGCTCACCACCACCTTCTCAAGGGCAACTCGGGATGGGCAATAAATGCTGGCCTTGCCAGCGACGCCCACATCCCATGATCGAATATTTAAAAAAGCACAGCCTGGGAGCTGATCCAGAGCAAAATAACCCCTGGCAACTCTCTCTTACAGCCAGGGGGCTTTGCTGCCCCTCTTAACCTAGATACCTTGGCTTCTGTGTCTCACATGAGTCTTAGTTTGCAGTGGCATCAGGAGCATCATCATTGGCTGATATCTGGGTGAGTTTCTGACAGCTTGCCCAGGACATTCTTTCTTTACATTTCTTTAACTACTGGACTTATCCACAGTATTCTCCTCACATCTTCAAAAGTGGCCCAGTGACCTTGCACTAACAAAAGACCATGTTATAGGCCTCAAGTACTAAATTACTTTGTTGAACAATAGATAAGTAAATATATAACAGTAATATAATTTATACGGTTTGGCCCTGGTCCTGTGGTAGCACTCTCACCTCGGAGTCAGATGGTCGTCGGGTAAAGTCCCACTCCAGAAACTTGAGCCCATAATCCAGGCTGACACTCCAGTGCATAACTGAGGGAGTGCTGGATTGTCGGAGGTGCCGACTTTCGATTCATTCATTAAACTGAGGCCCCGTCTCAGTGTGAGCTGCCATTAAATCTGTTACCTGAGGCCCCAATAGGGTGGGTTCCACTGTGGTGTTGATGGAGCTGACCGGACGGTCCATGTTGGACACAGTGGTCTCCATGATCTGCACGAAGCCTTGAGACAAATTGGAGCTGGAGTCTGAGGCATTGTGCGCAAGCTCTCTGGCAGGCTGCCCAGTGCCCCGAGCATTTCCTGGTGGATGCCAATCAGCCTTTTTCGGTGGTCTGGGCCCTCGAGGTCAGTATCTGAGTCCTCTGCAGCAGAGCTAGAGTGTGATCTCACCCTCCGGTGAGCTGGCACCTGTGGTGTCCTGTGCTCCTGCCCTGGCTCCTGCACACTAGTGCCCAGTGATTCACCACGTGAAGACCCCTCCTCTAACCTAGCCTCTAAAGTATGTATCTCCTCCAGCATTGACACTCGCCAAGGTTATGACTCGCCCCTGCTCTTGATGCTCTGCACACCTTCCTCGAGTGTGGAGAGGTTGTGCAGGTGGCCTCTGGCTTCTCCGGTCGCTGTCTATTGCCTCACGTTGTGTGATGGTGCCGGCTGTCTCAGGACAAACCAATGTTTGCATACACAAAGGGCCTAATTCCGGTTTCAGGCCTGGGTAAAGGACTTCTCCTGTTTGTCCATACCCAACATGGCAACATCTCCAGTTGGAAGTTTGCGTGCGCTTCCTAGCTGACATTCTGGGGACTTCGTAGGCCACGTAGTGCCTGTAAAGGAAGTGATTTGCAGCCCAATTTCTAGGCCTTAAAGAGATAGAGCGATACATAGAGATCGTCAGACAGATAGAGAGATAGACAGTCCCAGAGACAGGCAGAGACATACAGAGAGATAGAGATAGGCAGACAGAGAGAGATAGACAGACATAGAGGGGGAGGGATAGACAGAGATAGCGAGATAGAGATAGCGATACAGACAGACAGTGAGAGATAGATGGAGATAATCAGACACATAGAGACAGATAGAGAGATAAAGAGAGATAGACAGATGGAAAGACATAAACACACAGATAAATAGGTAGGTAGACAGACACAGACACACAGAGAGGTCGATAGATACAGATAAATAGAGAGAAGGATATCATGCGCTGGGCTGTTACTGCAGCTTAAGTAAAGGCATAAACTAGCACGTTCCCTCAGCACTCTGGGGTTTGAAGAGTTTATTCACAGTGAAGTCCCAATCTCTCTCCAGCACAGGATGATCGTGTGACGGAGAAGCCCTACAGCTCCAAGGATTACTGCCTGATGGTCCCCGGCCACATTCCTATTACTCCTTACACGAGAGGCAGGCATTAGCCACAAATGATGTGTTATTGATCCCCATCTCGAGAAATCTTATAAAACTTTGAAAATCTCCATCAAATATTCATGAAAAACCTATTAAAGTCGGCAGAGAGGCAGTGTTTGAAATGTATCATTGTCACAATGACTGATTCAGCTTTCAAAACCACTGCAGCCAAAGGCAAACTGCTGCTCAGTAAATAAAAATTATGGGAGGGAGCCGGTGTGGAGGGTTATTAATCGGCAAGAGATTCCAAGAAGGTGACAGATCAGAGTGTCAGTACAACACGGGCATAGAGACAGCATCCGATCAAAATTGTGTTTGGGACTTTTTGAATACAAACTACACACAGAGGAAACTGCATCATTTATTTAATAATGACACACCATAACTCCTGGAAGCACTGACCAGCCATCTCTATGGCTACAGGTTGGCGACTGCTCTGGGATTGTACCTGGGTATTCAGTCACAACCCAGTTAAACAGACTGATACCAACACGTGCCAATAACTTGTAGCATCCCAGGGATAGGAGGCCGAGCAGTGTATTACGGGGAGTTACGGGGTTACGGGGAGCGGGCTGGAAATTGGACATGAGTTTGAGTTCGGATCGGTCAAGGCCCTGTGGGTGGCGGAGCGGGCCCAGGGCCGAGTGGCCTGGTCCTGCTCCTACTTGTGTTCTTTAGAGTTGAGGTTGGATCAGATCAGCCATGATCTCATTGAATGGCGGAGCAGGCTCGAGGGGCCGATTGGTCTACTCCTGCTCCTATTTCTTATGTTCTTATGTTCTTATTCACTCCAGTGATGCCAGTGTGTGGGGATCGAGTGGTGATAGGATTAGCTTGGCCCTCGTACCTGCTGTGGTCGAATAGCCACTTGATGCTCCAAAGAAGGTTCTCCCACTCACCTGCTCTACCTTTAGAAACCTTACAAAAACAATGTAGTCTGCCATCTCTCACCCACCTCTCTCACCCCCAACCTGCCATCTCTCTCTCCCCCAAACTCCCATCACTCTCTCCCCCAATCTCCCATCTCTCTCTCCCCCAATCTCCCATCTCTCTCTCCCCCAAACTCCCATCACTCTCTCCCCCAATCTCCCATCTCTCTCTCCCCCAATCTCCCATCACTCTCTCCCCCAATCTCCCATCTCTCTCTCTATCCCAATCTCCCATCTCTCTCCCCCCCATCTCCCATCACTCTCACCCCCAATCTCCCATCTCTCTCCCCCAATCTCCCATCATTCTCTCCCCCAATCTCCCATCTCTCTCTCCCCAATCTCCCATCTCTCTCCCCCCCAATCTCCCATCACACTCTCCCCCAATCTCCCATCTCTCTCTCCCCAATCTCCCATCTCTCTCCCCCCCAATCTCCCATCACACTCTCCCCCAATCTCCCATCTCTCTCTCCCCCAATCTCCCATCACACTCTCCCCCAATCTCCCATCTCTCTCACCCCCAATCTCCCATCTCTCTCACCCCCAATCTCCCACCTCTTTCACTGCGCGTCTCCCATCTCTCTCTCCCCCAGTCTCCCATCTCTCTCCCCCAATCTCCCATCTCTCTCCCCCCCAATCTCCCATCACTCTCCCCAATCTCCCATCACTCTCCCCAATCTCCCACCACTCTCCCCAATCTCCCATCTCCCTCTCCCTCAATCTCCCATCTCTCTCCCCCCCAATCTCCCATCACTCTCCCCAATCTCCCATCACTCTCCCCAATCTCCCATCTCCCTCTCCCTCAATCTCCCATCTCTCTCCCCCCCAATCTCCCATCACTCTCCCCAATCTCCCATCACTCTCCCCAATCTCCCATCACTCTCCCCAATCTCCCATCTCCCTCTCCCTCAATCTCCCATCTCTCTCTCCCCCCCATCTCCCATCTCTCTCTCCCCCAATCTCCCATCTCTCTCTCTCTCTCTCTCTTCCGCCCCCCCATCTTCCATCCTCCCTCTCCCCCAGGAGCAGTGGACTATCTTCCTTATTGAATGAGTGAAGACTTGAGGGGGTAGATAAAGTATCGCTGTTTGCCCCGATTACAGCCTGTGATTTTCCTCTCTGCCCTCAGCCACTTTACCTCCAGATTGTACAGATGAAAATCTACCCTGAAATCATCCCACAAAACAACCTCTTTGGCTCCGTGGTAGTATTCCCGCCTTTGAGTCTGAAGTTGCAGGTTTCGAACCCCACTCCAGACAGTCCCGGAGAGTGGAGACTGAAGCTCCTGCTTGGATTTCTGGGTTGACAGCCAGTGAGATTCTCGCGTCCACTGGGTGTGGGTGACCACCTCATTGTATGGGCTATGGGAGCCCATAAAACCCAAACCATCAACTGGGGTAAAGATGGTCATGGCCATGGTAGGAGAGTTGATGTCATGCCTGTCAGAATCAGCCTGAAAATCCTCCCACTACTGCACACTGCTCTCCAAGGGAGAGTGCAAAGATAAGAAAACAACAATCTTATTCCTGGGCCCCCCAATGTAAAGTGTAACAAAAAAGAACCTGCACGTCATAACATCCTGAGGACAGCCCAAAGCACTTCACATCCTATGAGTTACTTTTGAATTGTCATCACTTGTTGTGAGTAGGCAAATATGGCTGCCAATTTTCACACAGCAAGATCCCACAAATAACAAATGAGATGGATGCACAGTTAATCTGTTCTTGGTGGTGTTGGATAATGGTGGAGAAAGCAGGCCTGGAATATTGGCCCGGGCACCAGGAGATCTCCCCTGTTCTTCCAACAGTGTTTTGGGGGCTTTTAGACCCCCCTGAGCTGACAGATGGATGCTGGGTTTAACATCTCAGCCAAACAGTGGCATTTCAAACAATGCAGTATTCTCTCAGAGCCACACTAGGGTGTCAAGCTCGATTATGAGGCGGGGTTCGAACCCACAGCCTTCTGTCTCAGAAGCACAGCCAAGTGTTGTGTGTATTAGAAGGCCCAGGCCCAGGCTCGATTCCCAGTCAGTGCTGAGCTATCGGAGCTCAACAGGGCTAGGGTTGGGCACTACGATAGGCCTCGATTTTTGGAGGGGCAAACAGCCAGGGCTCCTGCTTCTGCCTGCTATCCAGTGAGCCCTGCTGGAACGGGCATCTGTATGAGGGCAGGGTGAGGATAGGCTCAGATTCAGCTGTGAGCCTGCCAACAGTCACTGTCTAGGCCCACACCTGAAGTGGGGCCATTTGCTGAAAGTATTGGATAGTTGTCTGTCCACAAAACCATACCTAGTGCCTCAGGAGCGGAGGGGAGATATAGGGGGGGAAACCTCACCTTCCCCTGTGTGTGAGCCTGTCTCTGGCACTATGTGTACATGTTTCAATGGAAAGTTGACCATCGCTCGTCGGGATATGAGTACAGCTGGAAACAATGATTTATGTCCAAGTCTGGATGGTGTGTGACTTGGAGGGGAACTTGGAGGTGGTGGTGTTCCCATGTGCCTGCTGCCCTTGACCTCCTGGGCAGTGGAGGTCGTGGGTTTGTTGTAAAATGGTGGCCAATTTGCAATCGGTCACTTTGCACTACCGCCAAAGATCAATCTTACCCCCACTGCGTCACACAGGACTACAGCTCCAGGTGTGAATGAAGCCCTCCTTTGTTCCACCAGGACTCTAGAACAATTTACCTGTTACATCCTTTTTGGGGTCTTCACTCATCAACAGCAGTGATGGAGACATCAAGGAGCGCAACTTAACTCAAACAAAAATCAAATAATATATACAGCGCCTTTCACAACCACAGGACGTCCCAAAGCACTTTACAGCCAATGAAGTACTTTTGGAGTTTAGTCACTGTTGTAATGTGGGAAACGCAGCAGCCAATTTGCGCACAGCAAGCTCCCACGAACAGCAATGTGATAATGACCAGATAATCTGATTCAGCAATGTTGGTTGTTGAGAGATCAATATTGGCCAGGACACCAGGGAGAACTCCCCTGCTCTTCTTCAAATAGTACCGTGTGATCTTTTACATTCACCTGAGAGAGCAGACGGGGCCTTGGTTTGACACCTCATCCGAAAGACGGCACCTCCGACAGTGCAGCGCTCCCTCAGTACTGCCCCTCCGACAGTGCAGCTCTCCCTCAGTACTGCCCCTCCAACAGTGCAGCGCTCCCTCAGTACTGCCCCTCCGACAGTGCGGTGCTCCCTCAGTACTGCCCCTCTGACAGTGCGGTGCTCCCTCAGTACTGCCCCTCCGACAGTGCAGCGCTCCCTCAGTACTGCTCCTCCGACAGTGCAGCGCTCCCTCAGTACTGCCCCTCCGACAGTGCAGCGCTCCCTCAGTACTGCCCCTCCGACAGTGCAGCGCTCCCGCAGTACTGCCCCTCCGACAGTGCAGCACTCCCTCAGTACTGCCCCTCCGACAGTGCAGCGCTCCCTCAGTACTGCCCCTCCGACAGTGCAGCACTCCCTCAGTACTGCCCCTCCGACAGTGCAGCACTCCCTCAGTACTGCCCCTCCGACAGTGCAGCACTCCCTCAGTACTGCCCCTCCGACAGTGCAGCGCTCCCTCAGTACTGCCCCCTGACAGTGCAGCGCTCCCTCAGTACTGCCCCTCCGACAGTGCAGCGCTCCCTCAGTACTGCCCCTCCGACAGTGCAGCGCTCCCTCAGTACTGCCCCTCCGACAGTGCAGCACTCCCTCAGTACTGCCCCTCCGACAGTGCAGCACTCCCTCAGTACTGCCCCTCCGACAGTGCAGCGCTCCCTCAGTACTGCCCCTCCGACAGTGCAGCACTCCCTCAGTACTGCCCCTCTGACAGTGCAGCACTCCCTCAGTACTGCCCCTCTGACAGTGCAGCACTTCCTCAGCACTGCACTGGGAGTGCCAGCCTGGATTATGTGCTCAAGTCTCTGGACCGGGACTTGGCCCCATGACCTTCTGCCTCAGAGGTGAGAGAGTGCTACCCACCGAGCCTCAGCTGACATCAGGAAACACTAGTTTAACTAAACTCGTTGGGGAGGTCCCAACACACAAATTCAACTGATTATCGCAGCCTTCTGAAGGTCAGTTCGAGTGTGGGACTGGTACAAATGCTGAGACAGTTGCCTTAACAGTGCATGCCGCTTGAAGAAAATTAATTTTTTTTTTAAGTGTTACGAACGAATTCTAATCCAATCTAGTGGGTAAAACGATTCCACTCTCACCTCTTGTTCCGTAGTAATAGCTTCCCCTCACCACTCCTCACTGATGGAAATTGCAAGCTGGTGTTGAGATGAAATGAGAATGGAATTGCCTGTTTATGATATAACCTCTTTACCGTCGCAGGTTTCTGTCTGACTATATACATTAGCTAATACCTCTCTCATCTCGAGAATCCAACCTCTCTCTCATAACTTTGCTGCCTCTGTATTTTATCGATTCGATTATGGTTAGTACTCCTCAATTTTTCACTCTTGTTCCTCCTTTCTTCCAAATCTCCCACGTACACGCTCTCCTCCATCCAGTCGGGGCTCATTGGGAGCACTCTCACTTCTGAGTCAGAAGGTCATGGGTTCGAGTCCCACTCCAGAGACTGCAGCACAAAACCTAGGCTGCCACTCCAGTGCAGTACTGAGGGAGTGCCGCACTGTCGGAGGTGCCGACTTTCGGATGAGATGTTAAACCGAGGCACTAAAAGAATGACTGTGCAGAGAATAGGAACAGGAAGAGTCTCGAGAGAACCTTGAGCCTGTTACATACTAACAGGAGGAGGCCATTCAACCCTTTGAGCCTGTTCTGCCATTCAATCAGATCACGGCTGATCTGTACCTCAACTCCATTTACCCACCTTTGCTTGATACCCTTACCCAACAAAAAGCTATCGATCTCAGTCTTGAAAGCTCTAAATCTAACCAGTATCCACAGCCTTTTTGGGGAGAGAGTTCCAGGTTTCCACAAACCTTTGTGTTAAGCAGTGCTTCCTCTCCTGAATGGCCGAGCTCTAATTTTAAGATTAAGTCCCTCGTTCTCGATTCCCCACCAGAAAGAAAGTGGAAATAGTTTCTCTGTATCTCCCCTATTAAATCCTTTTACCATCTTAAACACCTCAAATATATCACCCCTTAATCTTCTAAACTCAAAGGAATACAAGCCTAGTCTGTATAACTTGTCCTCCGAATTTAACTCTTTAACCCCGAGGAAGAATTGCAGTGATAAAAGTAAATGCAGAAAGCACATTAACCCTTCCATTATCTGTGGCTCTGACTCTGTCCCTACCTCCACTACCGTTGCTCCAATCCATTCCATACACTTACTGTGGTCTTTCATCTTCCTCCAAAAAACGACTGATGCCGTTGGACCCCTCATGGGGGCAACTGTTTGTCTTCAGGGCCTGGGTGGTGGTCTGGCCAAGTGGATTGACGCCCTCTGTAGAACCCGCCCGATTTTCAGTTCTTTGATTGAGGGTGAGCCCAGAACAAGTGGGTGTAAATTTAAGATCGCCACTCATAGATCAAATAAAAGGTTCAGGAGGAATTTCTTTCACCAGAGAGTGGTGAGAATGTGGAACTCACTGCCACATGGAGTGTTTGAAGCAGAGGGCACTGACGCAGTTAAGGAGCGGTTTGATGCATACGTGAGGGAGAAGGGAATAGAGGAATGTGTGGGGCAAGGTGGGGATAGGTCATTGGAGCAGGAGGAGGCTCGTGTGGCTGCATTGTGGCACAGACCAGCAATCAGACCGAGCTTGAAGTCGATTCACCAGATGATTGAGGATTGCCCCCAGGGTTTTAGTGACAGGGTTAATGAACTCCTTGCCCTATAAACAGTTGGTGCCTGCACAGACCCAAGTCTTCACTGTTCATGAAGCCCATCACTGTACCCCTCACCAATGGCTGAGTATGTGTGGTGCGGCACCGAGCACTACAAACTAGGACCATCCCAGGCTCCATCCTTGGTCCATTATCAGTTTAGCTGATCTCTCTACTGAGTTGGCAGTCGGGTTGGTCTCATGGTCTATGAGCCCGGGAGAGTGGAAATCAGCCAGGGATGTGAGTATCAGGGGACGAGAGGATCAGACTCTGCTCCATTGCCACCATCACTCAAATACCCTGCTGCCACTCACACTGTACTGGAGGCTGGTCATGCCAGTAGAGCAGTACACCAGAAGGAGTCATCACCATCAGGATTAAAGGGGCGCAAAGGGGAGGAGGAGTCAACTGAGGATTGGAGAATGAAGAATTTTGCTTTTAGCACGGTGCGAAATAATACAGTAGGAGCTAAACTTCACTCAGCCCCAACTGACCACCACTAGATTGATCTCTGGGATGAGAGGGCTGTCCTATGGGCCCAGGCAGCTGAAGGCATGACCGTCAATGGTGCAGCAATGAAAATAGGGGATGCTCAAGAGGCCAGAATTGGAGGAGTGCAGAGATCTCGGGGGGGTTGTGGGGCTGGAGGAGGTTACAGAGACAGGGAGGGGCGAGGCCATGGAGGGATTTGAAAACAAGGATGAGAATTTTTAAACCAAGACGTTGCCGGTCCAGGAGCTAATGTAGGTCAGCAAGCAACAGGGGTGATGGGTGAACGGGACTTGGTGTGAGTTAGGACACGGGCAGCAGGGTATTGGAGAGACTTAGAAGGTCTTGCTCAGACACCCCCACAGCATGGTGATGAAGCACAGGAAGAAGAGCAAGGGGAGAGGGAGCGGGAAGGAGAGAGAGGGGTGAGGGAGAGCGGGAAAGAGAGAGAGGGGTGAGGGAGAGCGGGAAGGAGAGAGAGGGGTGAGGGAGAGCAGGAAGGAGAGAGAGGGGTGAGGGAGAGCAGGAAGGAGAGAGAGGGGTGAGGGAGAGCTGGAAGGAGAGAGAGGGGTGAGGGAGAGTGGGAAGGAGAGAGAGGGGTGAGGGAGAGTGGGAAGGAGAGAGAGGGGTGAGGGAGAACAGGAAGGAGAGAGAGTGGTGAGGGAGAGCAGGAAGGAGAGAGAGGGGTGAGGGAGAGTGGGAAGGAGAGAGAGGGGTGAGGGAGAGCTGGAAGGAGAGAGAGGGGTGAGGGAGAGTGGGAAGGAGAGAGAGGGGTGAGGGAGAGTGGGAAGGAGAGAGAGGGGTGAGGGAGAGCTGGAAGGAGAGAGAGGGGTGAGGGAGAGTGGGAAGGAGAGAGAGGGGTGAGGGAGAGCTGGAAGGAGAGAGAGGGGTGAGGGAGAGTGGGAAGGAGAGAGAGGGGTGAGGGAGAACAGGAAGGAGAGAGAGGGGTGAGGGAGAGTGGGAAGGAGAATGAAGGGAGCAGGAGAGAGAACAGAATCGTGGCTACAGAGCGGATCGGCAAAAGGTCAACATATTTCTACACAGCAGTAACACTTGAAGAAATGTAATTGTTCTATGAATAAGTAAAGCAGGTCGTATCCATCCATTCCCAGACAAGTGCAGGCAAAGTGCCTGAAACATTATTTTAAGTGAGAGTTTGTCTGAAGAAATTGTAAATTGCATTTAAATGTAAAAAATATCCATTTAATCCAAATTGAACACGTTTTCCCAAATCAACATACCATAAATCCTCCCTCACAGAAGAGCTGGATTTCAAACCTGCTGTCCATCGGAAGGGATGGTAACGGCACACATTCTCTGAATATATTTACAGATCGTAGCAAAAAAACAGGCGACATGAGGAAAACATTTTTTAAGCAGCGAGTTGTTGTGATCTGCATGTGCTGCCTGAAAGAGCGGTAGAAGCAGAGGGGGATATCGGGAGGGGGTGATGGGGAGGGAGGGGGTGATCGGGGGGGAGGGGGTGATGGGGGGGGAGGGGGTGAATGGGGGGGGAGGGGGTGAATGGGGAGGATGGGGTGAATGGGGGAGGAGGGGGTGATGGGGAGGGAGGGGGT
>CM059430.1:80542705-80715892 GCA_030390025.1 Squalus acanthias | reverse complement strand
GGAGGGGTGATCGGGAGGGAGGGGTGAATGGGGAGGGAGGGGTGAATGGGGAGGGAGGGGTGTTCGGGAGGGAGGGGGTGAATGGGGAGGGAGGGGTGAATGGGGAGGGAGGGGTGAATGGGGAGGATGGGGTGAATGGGGAGGGAGGGGGTGAATGGGGAGGGAGGGGTGAATGGGGAGGGAGGGGTGAATGGGGAGGGAGGGGTGAATGGGGAGGGAGGGGTGAATGGGGAGGGAGGGGTGTTCGGGAGGGAGGGGTGATTGGGAGTGATTCCTGACAGCCACAACAGACTCTACTTCCACCATCTTACTGCGATTGGTTCCATCCTTCCTCTACATACACCTCGATCTAGATTTGTCTCCTCTCCCATTCCCCCGCTCCTCTTTCTCACAGTCTCTTCGACTCTCTGAATCCATAGTTGCCTGTTGACTGCCTTCTACCCAACCATCGATCCCGTCTGGGACCCTCTGCCCTCCCTCCTTCCCCCACTCCACTCTATTTAATCTATTTATTTCTTAATGTTCTTCACAAGTCTCTCTCTCCCACCCCGGTTTCAGTGCAGCTCCTCTCTCCTGTGCTGTGTTGAATGAATCGGCTGTAGCAGATTGAATATCTCCTGTCTGATGATTGTGCAATGAATTAAATATTGATTGGGGGATTATCGAGGCTGCTGAGTTTCACGTTAGAGGGAAGCTGGGTGGACACGGGTCAGAATCTCTCTCTTGTCCCAGATTTGGACAGTGAAAGTGTCGAGTATACAAAATCCACAGAAAAATCTGAAGGAATTTCACTTGTATTCATTGGGCCAGATTGTGCTGGAGCGAGGCATCTCGCGGCCGCCCCGTTAGTTAGACTTGTTCGTGCACGTTTAGGTTTTAACACGTTTTGCCCAGAATGTTGCGGGAGGTGCGAGCTGATAACGGCGCAGCGAGGGCAACAGGGCATCCGGGACCTTGGTGAATAACGGGGAAAACAGTGTATGTGAGGAAAAACATTTTTATGCGGCGAGTGGTGAGGACCTGGAACTCGCTGCCGACAGAAGTGGTGGAAGCCGAGACACTCAGGCGGGAATTTTCCCAGCCCTGGGCAGGCGGGTATGGAGGCGGGACTGCCGGGAAAATGACAGAAACTGGGAGTGGGTACCGACTCCACTCCCAACACGCCTCCGTGCCATCTTCCCGGGAAGCGGGTCCCCGAGTCGCGCAGGGACCCGTCTCCTCGAGGCGGGAAGGGGATTAGAGCCAATTAACTGCCTTTTAACAGGTAGTTAACAAGCAGTTTTGAGGCTTTTCCCCATTTTACCCATACAAGTGCGGGCTTCCTGACGGCTGCGAACCTCGCCAGGATCAGCGAGGCGAGCCGTGGGTCTGTGGGGGTGAGAGGGGTCGAAATGTCCGCTGTATAGGTGAGTGATGAGTGCAAGTGTGGAGAGGTAAGTATGTGAGGTGAGTGTAAAGTGTTGGAAAAAGTTTCCTTACCTTTGCTTCTTCCTGCAGGCTTCAACCTTTGAGGATCCGGAGGTGCCTCATCTCAACGGCAGAGATGACAGAATGGATGCTGCATTCTCAGATTTCTGCTTTCTGCTGAGAAGAAAGGTCTTAACAGCATAAGAACATAAGAAATAGGAGCAGGAGTCGGCCATTCAGCCCTTCGAGCCTGCTCCGCCATTCAATGAGATCATGGCTGATCTTCTGCCTCAACTCCATTCACCGGCCCTATCGCCATATCCCTTGATGCCCTTACTAGTCAGAAATCTATCAACTTCTGTATTGAATATACCCAATGACTGAGCCTCCACAGCCCTCTGGGGTAGAGAATTCCAAAGATTCACCACCCTCTGTGTGAAGAAATTCCTCCTCATCTCAGTCCTGAATGGCTG
Source organism: Squalus acanthias (assembly GCA_030390025.1). Lineage (NCBI taxonomy): Eukaryota > Metazoa > Chordata > Chondrichthyes > Squaliformes > Squalidae > Squalus > Squalus acanthias. The sequence goes on along the minus strand of CM059430.1, from coordinate 80,714,012 downwards.
ACCCTTTATCCTGAGACTGTGACCCCTGGTTCCAAACTCACCAGCCAGGGGAAACATTCTCCCAGCATCCACCCTATCAAGCCCTGTAATAATTTTGTATGCTTCAATGAGATCCCCTCATTCTTCTGAATTCAAGAGAATACAGGCCTAGTTTACTCAATCTCTTCTCATACGACAGTCCCACCATCCCAGGAATCAATCTCGTGAACCTTCGTTGCACCCCCTCTATGGCAAGTATATCCTTCCTTAGGTAAGGAGACCAAAATTGTACACAGTACTCCAGGTGTGGTCTCACCAAGGCCCTATATGATTGGAGTAAAACTTCTTTACTCCTGTACTCAAATCCTCTTGGTGAAACTGTGTGCAAGGGCTCACCTTAGAACAGAGATTGTCAGTGTTTGACAGCTTCTCAAAGCTATCATACGCTGACGTCATCTCTCACCGGCTATCCCTTAATTGGCCGGTAAGCCCGCAGGGTGGGCTTAACAAGGCCAATCAAGGGAAAATAGCGTGGGTTGGTCAGACATCGCTGGGGGCGGGACTAAAACCTGGAATCCAGAAGTCCCGCCTCCAGCACTTCTCCATTGAGAAAATCCAGCCCTCAATGTTTTCAAGGGGAGACTGGATAGGCACTTGAGGGAAATAAACTTGCAGGGCTACGGGGATAGAGCAGGGGAGTGGGACTGACTGGATCGCTTCACAGAGAGCCGGCACGGACACGATGGGCCAAATGGCCTCCTTCTGTGCCGTTATGACTGTATGACTCTATGTATCTCCTTAACTAATAAGATTGAAGGATTGAGAAAGAAACAGAGAAAGGACTGAGAAAGAGGGTGAATCAGAGTCAAATCAGATACAGAAAGAGAAATAACGAGAGGGAAAGAAAGATTGGATTAAGAGAGAGAGAGAAAATAGAGACAGAAAGGAAAAGTAAGAAAAAAAATTAAAATTAAAAGTTTGACATTTTTTTAATTTTCTAAAACAATTCACAAGATGAAGGAAATGAGACGCCACAGTTAAAGTTGTTCCCTTCCTGGGCTAGAGAGGTTGATTGGCAGTCATTAGCAATTATCACATTGTTAAAAGGGTACTTGTGCTGTTAATTAAGGATAGTATTAGATTAAAAGAAGAGGTTTATAATGTTGCAAAGAAGAGTAGTAAGCCTAAGGATTGAGAGAGCTTTAGAAACCAGCAAAGGATGACCAAAAAATTGATAAAAAGAGAGAAAATAGAATATGAGAGTAAACTAGCAAGAAATATAAAAACAGATTATAAGAGCTTCTACAAGTATGTAAAAAGGAAGAGAATAGCAAAGGTATGTGTTGGTCCCTTAGAGGCTAAGACAGGAGAAATTATAATGGGGAACAAGGAAATGGCAGAGACTTTAAACAAATATTTTGTATCTGTCTTCACAGTAGAAGACACAAAATGTATACCAAAAATAGTGGGGAACCAAGGGGAAGTGGGGAACCAAGAGCGAGGAACTTAATATCAATAGAGAAAAAGTACTAGAGAAACTAATGCGACTAAAAGCCGACAAATCCCCTGGACCTGATGGCCTACATCCTAGGGTTCTAAAAGAGGTGGCTGCAGAGACAGTGGATGTATTGGTTGTAATCTTCCAAAATTCCCCAGATTCAGGAACGGTCCCAGCGGATTGGAAGGTAGCAAATGTAACCCCGCTATTCAAGAAAGGAGGGAGAGAAAAAACAGGGAACTACAGACCAGTTAGCCTGACATCAGTCGTCAGGAAAATGCTGGAATCCATTGTTAAGGAAGTGGTATCAGGGCACTTAGAAAATCATAATATGATTAGGCGGAGTCAACATGGTTTTATGAAAGGGAAATTGTGTTTAAAAAATTTATTAGAGATTTTTGAGGATGTAACTAGCTGGCTAGATAAAGGGAAACCAGTGGATGTAGTATATTGGATTTCCAAAAGGCATTTGATAAGGTGCCACATAAAAGGTTGTTAAGCAAGATAAAGGCACTTGGGGTTGGGGGTAATATAGTAGCATCGATAGAGGATTGGTTAACGGACAGGAAACAGAGACTCGGGATAAACGGGTCTTTTTCAGATTGGCAGGCTGTAACTGGTGGGGTGCCGCAAGGATCAGTGCTGGGGCCTCAGCTATTCACAATCGATATTAATGACCTAGATGAAGGGACTGAGTGTAACGTATCCAAGTTTGCTGATGATACAAAGCTAGGTGGGAAAGTACGATGTGAGCAGAATGCAAAGGCCTGCAAAGGGATAGACAGGTTAAGTGAGTGGGCAGTAAGGTGGCAGATGGAGTATCATTTGGAGAAATGTGAGGTTATTCACTTTGGTTGGAAGAATAGAAAAACAGAATGTTTTTTAAATGGTGAGAAACTATTAAATGTTGGTGTTCAGAGAGATTTGGGTGTCCTCATACAGGAAACACAGAGAGTTAGCATGCAGGTACAGCAAGCAATTAGGAAGGCAAATGGTATGTTGGCCTTTATTGAAAGGGGGTTGCAGTACAAGAGTAAGGAAGTCTTGCTACAACTGTACAGGGCTTTGGTGAGACCACACCTGGAGTACTGTGCACAGTTTTGGTCTCCTTACCTAAGGAAGGATATACTTGACTTAGAGGCGGTGCAACGAAGGTTCACTAGATTGATTCCTGGGATGAGAGGCTTGTCCTATGAGGAGAGATTGTGTAGAATGGGCCTATACTCTCTGGAGTTCAGAAGAATGAGTGGTGATCTCATTGAAACATATAAGATTCTGAGGGGGATTGACAGGGTAGATGCTGAGAGGTTGTTTCCTCTGGCTGGAGAGTCTAGAACTAGCGGGCATAGTCTCAGGATAAGGGGCCGGCCATTTAAGACTGAGATGAGGAAGAATTTCTTCACTCAGAGGTTTGTGAATCTTTGGAATTCTCTGTCCCAGAGGGCTGTGAATGCTGAGTCTTTGAGTATATTCAAGGCTGAGTTAGACAGATATTTGGACTCTGGGGGAATCAAGGGATATGGAGATCGGGCGGGAAAGTGGAGTTGAGGTCGATGATCAGCCCTGATCTTATTGTATGGTGGAGCAGGCTCGAGGGGCCGTGGGGTGGAGCAGGCTCGAGGGGCCGTGTGGTGGAGCAGGCTCGAGGGGCCGTGGGGTGGAGCAGGCTCGAGGGGCCGTATGGCGGAGCAGGCTCGAGGGGCCGTGGGGTGGAGCAGGCTCGAGGGGCCGTGTGGCGGAGCAGGCTCGAGGGGCTGTATGGTGGAGCAGGCTCGAGGGGCCGTGTGGCGGAGCAGGCTCGAGGGGCCGTGTGGTGGAGCAGACTCGAGGAGCCGTGTGGCGGAGCAGACTCGAGGAGCCGTGTGGCGGAGCAGGATCAAGGGGCCGTGTGGCGGAGCAGGCTCAAGGAGCCGTATGGCGGAGCAGGCTCAAGGAGCTGTATGGCCTACTCCTGCTCCTAATTCTTATGTTCTTATGTTTTTACCTTTCAGTGGCGAGTTTAATGGGCAATTAAAGTGCAAATTCAGCATCTTCCTGAAACTCACAGGGAGGGTAAGCGGGAGCTGCCGTTTTTGCAAAGCTTACCGGCGGAGTTGCTCAAATCAGCAGCAACCTGTGGCGATTGGCAATTGACAGACTCGACCTCGTCACAAGTCACTGCCGATTCTCACATTAATGATGGCGAGCGTCGTTCAGACACTGTTATTTTTTCAGCATATTCTGACCCCATGTTTCATCCACAAAGAATCTATTTGAAATTAGCTCATTAGGATGGCATTCTCGAACTCAACGGTCCTTTTTCGTCGACCTTTTCTTTCTATTTTCTGGGAGCTGTGGGCTCAGATTTCAGCACTTGCAGTTTTGCCTTTTTATTACATTGAAATGAAAGAAAGAATTTGCATTAATACAGCACCTTTCACCACCTCAGGACGGCAAAAGCACTTTACAGCCAACCAAGTACTTTTGAAGTGGAGTCACTGTTGTGATGTAGGAAACGCGGCAGCCAATTTGTGCACAGCAAGCTCCCACAAACAGCAATGTGTTAATGACCAGATAATCTATTTTTAGTGATGTTGATTGAGGGATAAATATTGGCCAGGACACCAGGAGAACTCCCCTGCTCTTTTTCGAATAGTGCCATGGGATCTTTTACGTCCACCTGCAAGGGCAGACGGCGCCTCAGTTTAATGGCCCTGAAATTCGCCTTTCCGGCTTGCCGCGGGGGTAAGGATCGCGCGCGCACTTACCTACTGCGCCTGCCGTTGACCTCTGGGCCCATGGGAACTTCAGCTCCTGGGCCTGCTCCAAGAGCCGGCGCGCAGTGCTTGCGTGTCCCAGGGGCTCAGTCAGTGCGATGCGTCCCCTGGGATCACGTGGGCCATGGAGAGCCAATGGCAGCAGACCATCTTTCATTCATAGATTTGACAGGAAGACCTGTCAAATCTATGAATTGAAATCGGCCCCAAAAGAACAGCTAAACTTAAAATAATTTTTTTTAAAACCCATCACATTTATAAAATAACTATAAGTTAAATAAATTAACTACTTTAAACAAAAATTTTAATTTTTGAAAAAATTAAAATACTTTTTAACAGTGCTAAAAATAAACTTACCTTTCTTTAAAGTATCTAAAAAAGATAAACCTGTTGAAAAATGTTTTAAATTATAATTAATTAACCACTTACCTTGTTGAAAACGGGTCCTGCGCCTCCTTTTTAAAAGCGTAGGTTCTTCAATACTTACCCTCGCGTAGAAACCTGAAAAAAAACTAAGTTTGCTGCGTGCGCGCAGCCTCTACCGCGCACGCGGTTCACCTCTGAACTGCTCCCTTCACCAGACCGGAAGTTCCGGTTTCCCACGCATGCGCAGTGCATGCAGGAAACCGGCACTTCAGGACGCCTTACAGGTGAGTACACAGCGCGTACTCACCCGGGAAGGGCCGAATTTTTGGCCCAATGTCTCATCTGAAAGACGGCCCCTCCGACAGTGCTATCAAACCAGTGGCACTGTATTTTTAATAGACAGCTTCCACTGGCAGTATGAATTCTGGGTCTGCCCTACTTCCACAGCTACCTCTTGCTGACGTTCACACTGCAGCACAGAAACGCACACAGACTGATCCCACAGACAGGTGGACTGCGGAGAGGCAGCGACGGAGACAACAGGAGAGACGGAGAGGAAAAGACAGACACGGAAAAGGGGCAAAGAGAGAGAGTGGAAAGACACATTGATGTCTCTCGGCCGCTCCAGCTTTGCATTTTAACCATGTTTCTGTTTTTTAGCACGAAGCAATGTTGTCCACGAGCGAGCAATCTCACGCGTGAATGTGTAAAGGGATCATTCTCAGTGACCAGCTACATGAATCATTCTGTTTAACAATTTTCCCGTTTGTTGAAATTATACCAAACGTCAGTAAAAGAACATGGGAACGGGAGGAGGCCATTCAGCCCCTCGAGCCTGCTCTGCCATTCAGTTAGTTCATGGCTGATCTGTATCTTAACTCCATTTTCCCACCTTTGCTCCATATCCCTTGATATTCTTATCTAACAAAAATCTATCAATCTCAGTCTTGAAAGCATTAATTGACCCCCAACATCCAAAGTCTTTTGGGGGACAGAGTTCCAAATTTCCACTACTCTTTGTGTGAAGAAGTGCTGCCTGATTTCACTCCTGAATGGCCTGGCTCTAATTTTAAGGTTTAGCCCCTTTGTTCTGTTCTGGACTTCCCCCATATAGTTGGTATAGAAAATAGTTTCTCTAACTACTCTATCACACCTTCAATCACCTTAAAGAAAGACTTGCATTTAAAAAGCACCTTTCACAACCACCGGACATCTGAAAGCACTTTACAGTCAATGAAGTACAGTCACTGTTGTAATGTGGGAAACGCGGCAGCCAATTTGCACACAGCAAGCTCCCATAAACAGCTATGTGATAATGACCAGATAATCTGTTTTTTTGTTATGTTGGTTGAGGGATAAATACTGGCCAGGACACCGGGGATAACTCCCCTGCTCTTCTTCGAAATAGTGCCATGGGATCTTTTACATCCACCTGAGAGAGCAGACGGGGCCTCGGTTTAACGTCTCATCTGAAAGACGGCACCTCTGAAAGTGCGGCGCTCCCTCAGCACTGCACTGGAGTGTCAGCTTAGCTTTATGTGCTCAAGTTGCTGGAGTGGGACTTGAACCCACAACCTTCTGACTCAGAGGCGAGTGTGCTACCCACTGAGCCACGGCTGACACGAAACACCTTGATCAGATCACCCCTCAATATTCTATACTCGAGGGAATACAAGCCAAGTTTATGTAAACTGTCCTCATAATTTAACCTTTTTTAGCCCCGGTATCATTCTGGTGAATCTGCGCTGTTCCCCCTCTAAGGCCAATATATCCTTCCTGAGGGGCGGGGCCCAGAACTGAGCACAGTGTCCAGATGGGCTCTGACCAGAGCTCGGTAGAACTGAGCATCACTTCCTCCCCATGGTATTCCAGCCCCCTCGAGATAAAGGCCATCATCCCATGAGCCTCTTTGATTACTTCTTGTACCTGTCGGTAGTTTTAGTGATCTGTGTACCTGGACACCCAAATCCCTTTGCTCCTCCACAGTTCCTTGACTCTCACCATTTATGCTGCGATTGTCTTCCTTGGATCTAAAGTGGAAGGCCTCACACCTCCCACATTGAACTCAGTCTGCCTCAGGCTCGCCCACTCACTGAGCATGTCCACGCCCCTTTGTAACATCCTCCTCCCATCGACACTATTTACTGGGCCTCCAGACTTAGTGTTATCTGCAAACTTGGGTGACAACTCTCTATCCCTACATCCAAGTCATTGATATATATGGTGAAAAGCCGAGGCCCCAGTACAGATCCCTGGGGGACACCACTAGTCACATCCCTACCTCTCAACCAACTCCCAACCCATGTCACAAGGTTACCTCCAATTCCAGGCTCTTTTATTGTTGCTAATAATCTCGTGTGTGGAACCTCAGTAAATGCTTCTGGAAGTCCATCTAGACACCAACCATAGACACCCTGTCCACCAACCATAGACACCCTGTCCACCATACTAGACACCAACCATAGACACCCTGTCCACCAACCATAGACACCCTGTCCACCAACCATAGACACCCTGTCCACCAACCATAGACACCCTGTCCACCAACCATAGACACCCTGTCCACCAACCATAGACACCTGTCCACCAACCATAGACACCCTGTCCACCAACCATAGACACCCTGTCCACCATACTAGTGACCTCCTCAAAAAAAATCAATTCGATTAGTCAGATATGACCTACCCTTGACAATTCCATGCTGACTCACTGATCAGCTCGTCCAGCTCAGTCACTCTGTCCCGGATGATAGATTCCAGTAACCTCCCCACAACTGATGTTAAACTGACAGGTCTGTAGTTACAACGTTTTCAGGTGATACAAAACTCAGAAATGTAGTAAACAGTGAGGAGGATAGTAACAGACTTCAGGAGGACAGAGACAGACTGGTGAAATGAGCAGACACATGGAAAATGACATTTAAAACAGAGAAGTGTGAAGTGATACATTTTGGTAGGAATAATGAGGAGAGGCAATATGAACTAAATGGTGCAATTTTAAAGGGGGTGCAGGATCAGAGAGACCTGGGGGTGTACGTACTCAAATCATTGAAGGTGACAGGACAAGTTGAGAAGGCTGTTAAAAAAGCATATGGGATCCTTGGCTTTATTAATAGACATGATGTGGAGATGCCGGTGTTGGACTGGGGTGGACAAATGTGAGAAGTCGCACAACACCAGGTTATAGTCCAACAGCTTTATTTGAAATCGCAAGCTTTCGGAGCGCTGCTCCTTCGTCAGGTGACGTCAGGTGAAGGAGCAGCCGCTCCAAAAGCTTGTGATTTCAAATAAAGCTGTTGGACTATAACCTGGCGTTGTGCAACTTCTCACATTTATTAAAAGAGGAATAGAGTACAAAAGCAAGGAAGTTATGGTAAAACTTTTTAAAGCACTGGTTAGATCTCAGATAGAGTATTGTGTTCAAATCTGGGCACCACACGTTAGGGAGGATGTCAAGGCCTTGGAGAGTACAGAAGAGATTTACTGGAATGGTACCAGGGATGAGGGACTTCAGTTATGTGGAGAGACTAGAGAAACTGGGCTTGTTTTCCTTAGAGCAGTGAAGGTTAAGGGGAGATTTGATAGAGGTGTTCAAAATCATGAAGGGTTTTGATAGAGTAAACAAGGAGAAAATTTCCAGTGGCAGGAGGGTTGGTAACCAGAGGACTCAGATTTAAGGTGATTGGAAAAAGAACCAGGGGCGAGATGAGGAAACATTTTTTACACAGTGAGTTGTTGTGATCTGGAATGCACGGCCTGAAAGGGTGGCAGAAGCACCAGTGACCTTCCCTCCATCATAAGGTCAGAAGTGGGGATGTTCGCAGATGATTGCACTGTGTTCAGTTCCATTCGCAATTCCTCAGATAATGATGCAGTCCGTGCCCGCATGCAGCAAAACCTGGATGACATTCAGGCTTGGGCTGATAAATGGCAAGTAACATTCACGCCACACAAGTGCCAGGCAATGACTATCTCCAACAAAAGAGAGTCTAACCACCGCAGTCTGCACAGAGTGGGATTAAATGGAGTGGATTTGAACAGAGTGTTTTATTTGGGAATTTGGAAAGAGTGGGAATTTGGAGAAGAGGGGGAAGGAGTTGCTGCTTTTTGCCTACACTATTTGTAGTGCTTTGTGTTACAGGTAGATATTTAATTTCAGTTCCCTTAACTTAATCTAGATCAAGTAAGTAATCAGGAAACTACACTGTAAACTAAGTTACCTAATTACAAATTTAATTAATTTAATTAAATAAAACAAGGTCATATAGGGATGGCAGTGCAGGCGGTGTGCCGCAACTGCAGCATGTGGGAGTTTGTAGAGAGCATTGTGATCCCGGACAACCACGTTTGCAGTAAGTGCCTGCATCTGAGGAACTTCAGCTCAGAGTTTTTGAGCTGGAATCTGAGGTGCAGACATTGCAGGGCATCAGGGAGGGGGAGATCCAGGAGGCAGTCACACCCCTTAGGTTAGGCAGTGGTACAGGTCTGGTTAGTGGGCAGGGACAGGAGGGGGTGACTGCAACTCAGGCAGGTATGGTGACCCCAGGTGCAGTGCTGGAGGAACCTCAGTCTTTGTCCTTGTCCAGCAGGTATGAGGTCCTTGCTCCCTGTGTGGATGCGAGAACAGCCTGCAGGATGGATGAGCAAGCTGACAATGGCACCATGGTGCAGGAGGCCATTCAAGTGGGGGGAGTGAAAGGGAATATAGTTGTGGTAGGGGTCAGTATAGTCAGGGGGATAGATACTGTACTCTGCAGCCGTGACCGAGAGTTCTGAAGGTTGTGTTGCCTGCTTGGTGCAAGGGTTAAAGACATCTCCTCGCGGCTGGAAAAGAACTTGGAGTGGGAGGGGAAGAATCCAGTTGTCGTGGTCCACGTAGGAACCAATGACATAGGTAGAACTAGGAATGAGGTTCTGCTGAGGGAGTTTGAGGAGCTAGGAACCAAATTAAAAAGCAGAACCTCAAAGGTAATAATCTTAAAGAGTGGTGTGGGAAGAAGGGGTTTCAGTTCATGGGGCACTGGCACCAGTAATGGGGAAAGAGGGAGCTGTTCCGTTGGGATGGGCTCCACTTAAACCGGGCTGGGACAGGTGACCTGGTGAACCAAATAACTAGGGCAGTAGACAGGGCTTTAAACTAATGAAGGTGGGGTGGGTGGATTCAGGAAAGAGTAAATTTAAAAGCAGTGAGAGAAATGTCAAGGCTCTAGAGCAGATTAGAGTTTTGGGTAAAAATAAGCAGAGTGTGTCAGGAAGGGACAGAGAGAGTAACAAAGGTAATAAGGCATCAGTGACTAAGGTGACATCAAGGAAAAATAGAAATAAGTCAAAGCTAAAGGCACTATATCTGAATGCGCGAAGCATTCACAACAAAATAGATGAATTAATAGCACAGATAGAAATTAACAGGTTTGATCTAATAGCCATAATGGAGACGTGGTTGCAAAGTGGCCAAGGTTGGGAACTAAATATTCCAGGATACTTAACTTTTAGAAGAGATAGGCAAAATGGAAAAGGAGGAGGGGTAGCCCTGATAATAAAGGATGGGATAAAGATTGTAGAGAGAAAGGATCTTAGCTCCAAAAATCAAGAAGTAGAATCCATTTGGGTGGAGCTAAGAAACAGCAAGGGGCAGAAAACATTGGTGGGAGTTGTTTATAGGCCTCCAAACAGTAGTTGTACCTGCCCCTTGGTATTTCTCAGCTCTACCCATACAGATTCCACATCATCAGAGCTAATATCCTTCCTTACTATTGTGTTAATCTCCTCTTTAACCAGCAATGCTACCCCACCTCCTTTTCCTTTTTGTCTGTCCTTCCTGAATATTGAATACCCCTGGATGTTGAATTCCCAGCCTTGGTCACCCTGGAGCCATGTCTCCGTAATCCCAATTATATCATATCCGTTTACATCTATTTGCGCAGCTAATTCATCCACCTTATTACGAATGCTCCTCGCATTAAGACACAAAGCCTTCAGGCTTGTTTTTTTAACACTCTTAGTCCTTTTAGAATTATTATTTACTGTAGCCCTGTTTGATTTACACCCTTGATTTCTCTGCCTTCCACTTTTGCTTTTCTCCTTCCTGTCTTTTGCTTCTATCCTTGCTTTCCTTTCCTCTGTTTCCCTGCACAGGTTCCCAACCCCCTGCCAATTTAGTTTAAACCCTCCCCAACAGCACTAGCAAACACTCCCCCTAGGACATCGGTCCCGGTCCTGCCCAGGTGCAAACCGTCCAGTTTGTACTGGTCTCACCTCCCCCAGAACCAGTTCCAATGTCCCAGGAATTTGAATCCCTCCCCCTTGCACCATTCCTCTAGCCACGTATTCATCTGAAATATCCTTCTATTTCTACTCTGACTAGCACGTGGCACTGGTAGCAATCCTGAGATTACTACCTTTGAGGTCCTATTTTTTAATTTACCTCCTAACTCCCTATATTCAGCTTTTAGGACCTCATCCCGTTTTTTACCTATATCATTGGTACCTATATGCAAAACGACAACTGGCTGTTCACCCTCCCCCTCCAGAATGCCCTGCAGCCATTCCAAGACATCCTTGACCCTTGCACCAGGGAGGCAACATACCATCCTGGAGTCTCGTTTGCGGCCGCAAAAACGCCTATCTATTCCCCTTACAATAGAATCCCCTATCACTATAGCTCTCCCACTCTTTTTCCTCCCGTCCTTTGCAGCAGAACCACCCATGGTGCCAGGAAGTTGGCTGCTGCTGCCTTCCCCCGATAAGCCATTCAAAGGGGAATTGGAAAATACTTGAGGGGAAAAAATTTACACGGCTCTAGGGAAAGAGCAGGGGAGTGGGATTAATTGGAGAGCTCGACCAAAAAGAGCCGGCACAGGCACGATGGGCCGAATGGCCTCCTTCTGTGCCATATCATTGTATGATTCTACCTGGTTTCTCCCTCCATTCTTAAATAATGGAGCAACCTTCCAATCCAAAAAGGACAATTCTCGAATCGGGAGGGCTTTGGAAAACTATGACAAACGCATCTGCAATTTCCCCAGCTGTTTCGTGTGTTTAGATCATCATCATGGACACAGGGTTAGTGTGAAGTGAAAGAACAGCAGTTTTAAACAACATTTTGGGGTCGATATTAACCCCCCACGACGGGTGGGAGAGGGTCGAGGGGGGGGTGGTTAAATATTCAAAATTGTGAAACGCGACCCCAACCCACCGTGTACAAGCTTGCTGCCACGCTTAGCGCTGGCAGTGTTTGAGGCTTGTGACTGTCTCGTCTTGGAGAGTCAGGACAGTTCATTAACATATTTAAATCAGGCTCCCACAGTGCAATAGGGAGCCCGATTTAAATTTAACGGCTGCCGCCCAGGTTTTCCAGGGCTCAGGAAACCCGGCAGTGAAAGGGAGGCGGAGGCTGCGGGCTCCAGAAGGTAAGAGCCTGTTTAGAGCACTCCTGGTGGGCCAGGAGGAGCAGGACTGCTTCCCCCCCGCCGGCCCCCTCAAGAACACCTCCTGCCGATCGGCGTATCTCCTCACTGCCGCCATCTGCTCACCTCCCAGAAACCCGCCATCCGACACCCCCTCCCCCCGCCCAACTCCCCACCTTTACCGACTGCTGGGGACCGTTGGGGAGGCTGCGACTGCTGAGCTTCCCGCCCGTCAGCTGACCAGCCTGTCAATCTGTCCGGCTTCCGGACGAGAAACGGAAGAAGAAGAAATGATAATGAGGTCCTGTCGTTAAATTCATCAGCACCTTTGCGTTCCCAGGATGTTCGGGTTTCCCCTCCCCACAAGCACGCTCCCCCGCTCACTCCCCATAAATACCGGGGCCTTTATTCTTAAATTGTCAGGTTACGCTCGGAAGCCCTGGAGTTTCCCCACTTGCCCGTTGAGACCAGGCGGCTCAGAGACAAGGGTCTCACTGCACCCTGGTGGCAGAGCAAGGGATTTATAATCAATCAGACAAGAAACACTTGCCTTCTCACAGCCCCCAGCCTCCTGCACTTTATCTTGGGGTGGGGCGGCGGGGTGCAATAGCTGCGTGTGGGGAGGGGAGGGCATCGCGGCCAGTGTAAACCCCCCCGCCGGCCTCATTGGCACACTCCAGCCAAACCTGGCGGGAACGACAGGGAGGCGGTGGGCAGGAGCGGGATGTCAGGCGGTGGGGGGTGTGAGGGGGCACCCGAGGGGCGATTACCTGGCTATCGGCGGGGGGGAGGTAAATGCGGGAGGGGGATGAGGGGGCAGATGGGGTGGGGAGCAATGTTCCCGTTAAGCTGCACGGCCACACAGCCACGTAGCGCTCTGGAACTCCCGTGTAGCCGGCTAACCGGCTTGTCACTGGAAACAACCGCTTAAAGGGGCCACGCACCCAAAAAAAATTAAAGGTAACATTGGTGGGGAGACGATCGAGGCAGGGGAGGGGAGACAATTGGGGAGGGGGAGGAGGGAGCGGGGGGAGAGGGAGCGGGGGTGGGGAGACGATCGGGACGGGGGGGAGGGAGCGGGGGGAGTTACACAGGAACAGGAGGAAGCCATTCTGCCCATCGAGACTGTTACACAGGAAGAGGAAGAGGCCAATCAGCCCTTCGAGTCTGTTACACAGGAACAGGAGGAGGCCATTCAGCCCCTCGAGTCTGTTACACAGGAACAGGAGGAGGCCATTCAGCCCCTCGAGCCTGTTCTGCCATTGAATTAGATCATGGCTGATCTGTACCTCAACTCCATTTACCCGCCTTTGCTCCGTATCCCTGATACCCTCACCCAACAACAATCTGTCGCTCTCAGTTTTGAAAGCTCCAATTGATCCCCAGCATCCACAGTCTTTTGGGGGAGAGGGTTCCAGATTTCCACAACCCTTTGGGTGAGGAAGTGCTTCCTGATTTCACCCATGAACGGCCTAACTCTAATTTTAAGGTTATCTCTCTATCTACCCTATCAAATCCTTTAATCATCTTAAACACCTCAGTTAGATCACCCCGTTATCTTCTATACTCGAGGGAATACAAGCCTCGTCTATGTAACTAGGTGCTGGTATAATAGTCAGTGTATCACCCACTGCACGACCCCGTTTCTCCATCCGGATGGATTGGTTCCAATTTCGTTAACATTTTGTGAGTTTAATTGGTTCTCAGGATGTGGGGATCACTGGCAAGGCCGACATTTAGTGCCCTTCCCTAGTTGCCCTGATCAGGTGGTGCTTGGCCGCCTTCTTGAACCACTGGCAGAGGTTTGTTACAACTGAGTAGCTTGTTCGGTCACTTCGAAGGGCAGTTAAAAGTCACGTTGGTGTGGGACTGGAGTCACATATAGGCCCGAACCGGGTAAGGGCGGCAGGCTTCCTTCCCAAAAGGACATTAGTGAACCAGTTGGGGTTTTATGACAATCCAATTGCTTCATGGTCTCTTTTACTGGTGCCCGCTTTTTATCTCCAGATTTATTAAAAATGAATTCAGTTTCAAAAACTGCCGTGGTGGGATTTGAATTCTCCAGATCATTAGTCCAAGTCTCTGGATTACTGGTCCAGAAACATAAATCACTACACGTCTGCACCCTGTCTACAGTTTCCTCTGCTTTGTATTTCCAGTGACCTTGTAAATAAGGTTGCAGACCGGAGCTGTTTGTGTTAAAATGCGCTTCAGCCCAGGAACAGGAATATGATCATTTATCCTGTAATGGACACTGTTCGGCAGAAACTCCACGGCCGCAAATTCAATTCTGGAGGCGGGATGGGGAGCGGGTCAGCTGGTTTCCGGGTTCCGGTCACGCTCCCAGCTGCCTCCGCTCCGCAGACATTATTTTACCTTGATTGGCCTTGTTAAGCCGCCCTGCGGGCTTACCGGCCAATTATCAGGAAGCGGGTCTGATGACGTCATTTGATGACGTGTCATCAGCCGGTTTCCTTAAGGGGACCACGGCCACATGGATTTTAACAGTTGTTCTGTCAGTGTTTGACAGCATTGAGGTGCTGCAAACACTGACAATCACTGCACAAAGGTAGACGCTTTCACCCAGGCTCTCCAATGACTCCCTCCATATTCTTATGGAGGGAGTCACAGTATGCAGGGAGGTTCTCTTCCCTTCCAAGGGCGCAAGAGACCTCCCCAGGACACCAACTTACCTTGCACCTCCACCCAACCCTCTCTATCTACTTTATCACTTCCCCATCTCACTAGCCACCCCTCATACTCACCCTCATCCTACTGGAAGCATACCAACTAACAACACACAAGGGTGGGCACTTGAGAGGTTTAGCCAATGTCCATGTGAGGTTTCTGGTAATGTGTTGTCATACAGTGAAATCTCTTTTTCCAAAAGTGCTCCTTATTGGACAGATCTGAGCGCACCTTGAGAAGTGTCTTACTGAGTTCCAGTGATTGTTCAGTCATAACTTCCCCCTCCCCCCCCCCGCTATAGTAATGAGTGTGCATGGAATGGTTTGGACCTTAAGGGGATGCTTCATGGTGCTGATGTGGGATGGTGTCAACCTGGCGCATCATGTGGCAGCCAGGGTTTACAGCGTCAAGTGAAGATAGTCTGGCCATGGCCTCCCAGCCAGCAATTTTGTCAGGGGCTGATGCCCTGTGTCCAGTGCAGCATCAGGTGATGGCGGCGAAGGTTGGTGATGTTGGTGTTGGGGCTGATGGTGGAAGGATTCGGAGGACCAAGGTCTAATTGTTTCATTGGCTCTGATGTTGCTGGAATAGATGGCAGCTGCAGGTGAGATGACAGAAGCGATCTGTCACTGGTGAGAGAGGTTCTCCCAATGAAGTGGCACTGGACATACAGTTGGATCTAAAAACTTGTAAGCTAAAGAAATCTCTATATGTATTAAAAATGCAGTAACCAGCATTTTCTGCGCTCTGAAACTCACCATCCGCAACATGGCATCCTTGACACCACTTCTGCAGCTGTCAGCTTTTCACAAACATCAGAGCAGACTCAAAACACACCAGGTTGAGCTGGCGTGTTCCCCGAACAGCGGGTAACCCGTGGGGGAGAACGTAAAATTAGAAGTAGGCCTCAAAACACTTAAGTACCAGAATTGTCTCCCCCGCCGCTTGGTGTCGGGTCAGTTCTGCGCTGACAGATCCGACACCTGGGAGACTCGCGTGGAGGCGGGTTGACAGCGGGTTTCTTAGCCGCTGTAAATCTTCACGATTTTGGCAGCGGACCCGCCTCCAAACACGTCCCCTCAGCGTGATTTAATTCACAGCCGAAGAGAGAGAAGTAGAGTGTGTTTTGCAAGAGTAATTCAGAGGTGAGACAGTTAATGAGTGTCAGTATCTGAGAGCAAACATGTCGGAAGCAAACTCACCACAGAAACCAGGAGAATGTGAGTCATGAAACAAACTAACTCAACCACTTATCACAGACTTGTCAAGAGCAGCAGAGGGCGGGTCAAAGGTCGAGGGGCACGCTGAGGTTGCAACAGTCGCCATGTCGAAGGGTGAAAGGAAATGGCCGACTATAAGAAGGCCAAACGGGGAGAGGGAGGGTGTGAGAGCAAGACAGTCAATCATCGGATAACGGCACGCAGTCAGCAACCGCTGCCAGTAAACTGCCGGCCTTCACTCAGGAAAAAGGGAAGATAGATTGCCAGCCGAGAGTCAGCACATTCAGGGCAGGGGGGAGAGTCAGCACCTTCAGGGGAGGGGGGAGCGAGTCAGCACCTTCAGGGGAGGGGGGAGAGAGTCAGCACCTTCAGGGGAGGGGAGAGAGTCAGCACCTTCAGGGGAGGGGGGAGAGAGTCAGCACCTTCAGGGGAGGGGAGAGTCAGCACCTTCAGAGCAGGGCGGAGAGCCAGCACATTCAGTTGAGGGGGGAGAGAGTCAGCACCTTCAGGGGAGGGGGGAGAGAGTCAGCACCTTCAGGGGAGGGGGAGAGTCAGCACCTTCAGAGCAGGGGGGAGAGTCAGCACCTTCAGGGGAGGAGGGAGAGAGTCAGCACCTTCAGGGGAGGGGGGAGAGAGTCAGCACCTTCAGGGGAGGGGGAGAGTCAGCACCTTCAGGGGAGGGGGGAGAGAGTCAGCACCTTCAGGGGAGGGGAGAGAGTCAGCACCTTCAGGGGAGGGGGGAGAGAGTCAGCACCTTCAGGGAGGGGGGAGAGAGTCAGCACCTTCAGGGGAGGGGGAGAGAGTCAGCACCTTCAGGGGAGGGGGGAGAGAGTCAGCACCTTCAGGGGAGGGGGAGAGTCAGCACCTTCAGGGGAGGGGGGAGAGAGTCAGCACCTTCAGGGGAGGGGGGAGAGAGTCAGCACCTTCAGGGGAGGGGGAGAGTCAGCACCTTCAGGGGAGGGGGGAGAGAGTCAGCAGCTTCAGGGGAGGGGAGAGAGTCAGCACCTTCAGGGGAGGAGGAAAGAGTCAGCACCTTCAGGGGAGGGGGAGAGAGTCAGCACCTTCAGGGGAGGGGGAGAGCGTCAGCACCTTCAGGGCAGGGGGGAGAGTCAGCACCTTCAGGGGAGGGGGGAGAGAGTCAGCACCTTCAGGGGAGGGGAGAGAGTCAGCACCTTCAGGGGAGGAGGAAAGAGTCAGCACCTTCAGGGAGGGGGAGAGAGTCAGCACCTTCAGGGGAGGGGGAGAGTGTCAGCACCTTCAGGGGAGGGGGAGAGTGTCAGCACCTTCAGGGGAGGGGGAGAGAGTCAGCACCTTCAGGGGAGGGGGGAGAGAGTCAGCACCTTCAGGGCAGGGGGAGAGAGTCAGCACCTTCAGGGCAGGGGGAGAGTCAGCACCTTCAGAGGAGGGGGAGAGAGTCAGAACCTTCAGGGGAGGGGGGAGAGAGTCAGCACCTTCAGGGGAGGGGGGGAGAGAGTCAGCACCTTCAGGGGAGGGGGAGAGAGTCAGCACCTTCAGGGGAGGGGAGAGAGTCAGCACCTTCAGGGGAGGGGGAGAGTCAGCACCTTCAGGGGAGGGGGGAGAGAGTCAGCACCTTCAGGGGAGGGGAGAGAGTCAGCACCTTCAGGGGAGGAGGAAAGAGTCAGCACCTTCAGGGGAGGGGGAGAGAGTCAGCACCTTCAGGGGAGGAGGGAGAGAGTCAGCACCTTCAGGGGAGGGGGAGAGTCAGCACCTTCAGGGGAGGGGGAGAGTCAGCACCTTCAGGGGAGGGGGGAGAGAGTCAGCACCTTCAGGGGAGGGGGGAGAGAGTCAGCACCTTCAGGGGAGGGGGAGAGTCAGCACCTTCAGGGGAGGGGGGAGAGAGTCAGCACCTTCAGGGGAGGGGAGAGAGTCAGCACCTTCAGGGGAGGAGGAAAGAGTCAGCACCTTCAGGGGAGGGGGAGAGTGTCAGCACCTTCAGGGCAGGGGGGAGAGTCAGCACCTTCAGGGGAGGGGGGAGAGAGTCAGCACCTTCAGGGCAGGGGGAGAGAGTCAGCACCTTCAGGGCAGGGGGAGAGTCAGCACCTTCAGAGGAGGGGGAGAGAGTCAGAACCTTCAGGGGAGGGGGGAGAGTCAGCACCTTCAGGGGAGGGAGAGAGAGTCAGCACCTTCAGGGGAGGGGGGAGAGTCAGCACCTTCAGGGGAGCGGGGAGAGAGTCAGCACCTTCAGGGGAGGAGGAAAGAGTCAGCACCTTCAGGGGAGGGGGAGAGAGTCAGCACCTTCAGGGGAGGGGGGAGAGAGTCAGCACCTTCAGGGGAGGGGGGAGAGAGTCAGCACCTTCAGGGGAGGGGGGAGAGAGTCAGCACCTTCAGGGGAGAGAGTCACCCATTCTATTGTTGGTGAAAATGCACAGCTGGCTTTATTTTCAAATTGTCCTGGGGCCAATATTTATCCCTCAATTAACATAATTAAAACGAAACAGATTATCTGGTCTTGATCACATTGCTGTTTGTGGGAGCTTGCTGTGCGCAAATTGGCTGCTGCGTTTCCCACATTACAACAGTGACTAAACTTCAAAAGTACTTAGAATCATAGAATGGTTACAGCACAGAAGGAGGCCATTCGGCCCGTCGAGCCCGTGCCAGCTCTCTGCAAGAGCACTTCAGCTAGTCCCACCACCCCCCCCCGCCCCCCCCCCCCCGCCGCCCTTTCCCCGTAGCCCTGTGAATTTTTTCCTTCAGGTATTTATCCAATTCCCTTTTGAAAGCCACGATTAAACCTGCCTCCACCACCCTCTCAGGCAGTGCATTCCAGATCCTAACCACTCGCTGCGTACAATAGCTTTTCCTCGTGTCGCCTTTGGTCCTTCTGCTTCATTGGTTGTAAAACGCTTTGGGACATCCTGAGGCCGTGAAGGGCGCTATATAAATGCAAGTCTTTCTTCTTTCTTTCTTCAGAGGAATGAGCTTCAATGAGCGAGCCAAGTGACCTCCTCCCATCCTGCACTTTCTGTGTGTTTTGTCTCAGATGTTGACAGATTTTGATTGCTCTCTTTTATAATTGAAGATTTCAGCCTTCAGTCGAGGTCTGGGAGGAGCCTCACTAAGAATTGTTGGTTTTTTAGGTAACAACAATAACAACGTATTTGTTTCGCACCTTTAAAGTAGTAAATGTCCCAAGGTGCTTCACAGGAGCGTTATCAAACAAAATTTGATACCGAGCCACATAAGATATTAGGACAGGTGACCAAAAGCTTGGTCAAAGAGGTGGGTTTTAAGGAGCGTCTTAAAGAAGGAGAGAGAGGTAGCGAGGCTTAGGGATGGGAATTTTTGGTCTAGGTGTTAGAGGCAGTGGTGCCTGGTCCGGGGGTTAGAGGCAGTGGTGCCTGGTCCGGGGGTTAGAGGTAGTGGGGCCTGGTCCGGGGGTTAGAGGCAGTGGGGCCTAGTCTGGGGGTTAGAGGCAGTGGGGCCTGGTCTGGGGGTTAGAGGCAGTGGGGCCTGGTCCGGGGGTTAGAGGTAGTGGGGCCTGGTCTAGGTGTTAGAGGCAGTGGGGCCTGGTCCGGGGGTTAGAGACAGTGGAGCCTGGTCCGGGGGTTAGAGGCGGTGGGGCCTGGTCTGGGGATTAAAGACCGTGGGGCCTTGTCTGGGGGTTAGAGGCAGTGGGGCATGGTCCGGGGGTTAGAGGTAGTGGGGCCTGGTCTAGGTGTTAGAGGCAGTGGGGCCTGGTCTGGGGGTTAGAGGCAGTGGAGCCTGGTCTGGGGGTTAGATGCAGTGGGGCCTGGTCTGGGGGTTAGAGGCAGTGGGGCCTTGTCTGGGGGTTAGAGGCAGTGGAGCCTGGTATGGGGGTTAGAGGCAGTGGAGCCTGGTCTGGGGGTTAGAGGCAGTGGGGCCTGGTCTAGGTGTTAGAGGCAGTGGGGCCTGGTCTGGGGGTTAGAGACAGTGGAGCCTGGTCTGGGGGTTAGATGCAGTGGGGCCTGGTCTGGGGGTTAGAGGCAGTGGGGCCTTGTCTGGGGGTTAGAGGCAGTGGAGCCTGGTATGGGGGTTAGAGGCAGTGGAGCCTGGTCTGGGGGTTAGAGGCAGTGGGGCCTGGTCTAGGGGTTACAGGCAGTGGGGCCTGGTCTAGGTGTTAGAGGCAGTGGGGCCTGGTCTAGGTGTTAGAGGCAGTGGGGCCTGGTCTAGGGGTTACAGGCAGTGGGGCCTGGTCTAGGTGTTAGAGGCAGTGGGGCCTGGTCTAGGGGTTACAGGCAGTGGGGCCTGGTCTAGGTGTTAGAGGCAGTGGGGCCTGGTCCGGGGGTTAGAGGCAGTGGTGCCTGGTCCGGGGGTTAGAGGTAGTGGGGCCTGGTCCGGGGGTTAGAGGCAGTGGGGCCTAGTCTGGGGGTTAGAGGCAGTGGGGCCTGGTCTGGGGGTTAGAGGCAGTGGGGCCTGGTCCGGGGGTTAGAGGTAGTGGGGCCTGGTCTAGGTGTTAGAGGCAGTGGGGCCTGGTCCGGGGGTTAGAGACAGTGGAGCCTGGTCCGGGGGTTAGAGGCGGTGGGGCCTGGTCTGGGGATTAAAGACCGTGGGGCCTTGTCTGGGGGTTAGAGGCAGTGGGGCATGGTCCGGGGGTTAGAGGTAGTGGGGCCTGGTCTAGGTGTTAGAGGCAGTGGGGCCTGGTCTGGGGGTTAGAGGCAGTGGAGCCTGGTCTGGGGGTTAGAGGCAGTGGAGCCTGGTCTGGGGGTTAGATGCAGTGGGGCCTGGTCTGGGGGTTAGAGGCAGTGGGGCCTTGTCTGGGGGTTAGAGGCAGTGGAGCCTGGTATGGGGGGTTAGAGGCAGTGGAGCCTGGTCTGGGGGTTAGAGGCAGTGGGGCCTGGTCTAGGGGTTACAGGCAGTGGGGCCTGGTCTAGGTGTTAGAGGCAGTGGGGCCTGGTCTAGGTGTTAGAGGCAGTGGGGCCTGGTCTAGGTGTTAGAGGCAGTGGGGCCTGGTCTAGGGGTTACAGGCAGTGGGGCCTGGTCTAGGTGTTAGAGGCAGTGGGGCCTGGTCCGGGGGTTAGAGGCAGTGGTGCCTGGTCCGGGGGTTAGAGGTAGTGGTGCCTGGTCCGGGGGTTAGAGGCAGTGGGGCCTAGTCTGGGGGTTAGAGGCAGTGGGGCCTGGTCTGGGGGTTGGAGGCAGTGGGGCCTGGTCCGGGGGTTAGAGGTAGTGGGGCCTGGTCTAGGTGTTAGAGGCAGTGGGGCCTGGTCCGGGGGTTAGAGACAGTGGAGCCTGGTCCGGGGGTTAGAGGCGGTGGGGCCTGGTCTGGGGATTAAAGACCGTGGGGCCTTGTCTGGGGGTTAGAGGCAGTGGGGCATGGTCCGGGGGTTAGAGGTAGTGGGGCCTGGTCTAGGTGTTAGAGGCAGTGGGGCCTGGTCTGGGGGTTAGAGGCAGTGGAGCCTGGTCTGGGGGTTAGATGCAGTGGGGCCTGGTCTGGGGGTTAGAGGCAGTGGGGCCTTGTCTGGAGGTTAGAGGCAGTGGAGCCTGGTATGGGGGTTAGAGGCAGTGGAGCCTGGTCTGGGGGTTAGAGGCAGTGGGGCCTGGTCTAGGGGTTACAGGCAGTGGGGCCTGGTCTAGGTGTTAGAGGCAGTGGGGCCTGGTCTAGGTGTTAGAGGCAGTGGGGCCTGGTCTAGGTGTTAGAGGCAGTGGGGCCTGGTCTAGGGGTTACAGGCAGTGGGGCCTGGTCTAGGTGTTAGAGGCAGTGGGGCCTGGTCCGGGGGTTAGAGGCAGTGGTGCCTGGTCCGGGGGTTAGAGGTAGTGGGGCCTGGTCCGGGGGTTAGAGGCAGTGGGGCCTAGTCTGGGGGTTAGAGGCAGTGGGGCCTGGTCTGGGGGTTAGAGGCAGTGGGGCCTGGTCCGGGGGTTAGAGGTAGTGGGGCCTGGTCTAGGTGTTAGAGGCAGTGGGGCCTGGTCCGGGGGTTAGAGACAGTGGAGCCTGGTCCGGGGGTTAGAGGCGGTGGGGCCTGGTCTGGGGATTAAAGACCGTGGGGCCTTGTCTGGGGGTTAGAGGCAGTGGGACATGGTCCGGGGGTTAGAGGTAGTGGGGCCTGGTCTAGGTGTTAGAGGCAGTGGGGCCTGGTCTGGGGGTTAGAGGCAGTGGAGCCTGGTCTGGGGGTTAGAAGCAGTGGAGCCTGGTCTGGGGGTTAGATGCAGTGGGGCCTGGTCTGGGGGTTAGAGGCAGTGGGGCCTTGTCTGGGGGTTAGAGGCAGTGGAGCCTGGTATGGGGGGTTAGAGGCAGTGGAGCCTGGTCTGGGGGTTAGAGGCAGTGGGGCCTGGTCCGGGGGTTAGAGGCAGTGGTGCCTGGTCCGGGGGTTAGTGGTAGTGGTGCCTGGTCCGGGGGTTAGAGGCAGTGGGGCCTAGTCTGGGGGTTAGAGGCAGTGGGGCCTGGTCTGGGGGTTAGAGGCAGTGGGGCCTGGTCCGGGGGTTAGAGGTAGTGGGGCCTGGTCTAGGTGTTAGAGGCAGTGGGGCCTGGTCCGGGGGTTAGAGACAGTGGAGCCTGGTCCGGGGGTTAGAGGCGGTGGGGCCTGGTCTGGGGATTAAAGACCGTGGGGCCTTGTCTGGGGGTTAGAGGCAGTGGGGCATGGTCCGGGGGTTAGAGGTAGTGGGGCCTGGTCTAGGTGTTAGAGGCAGTGGGGCCTGGTCTGGGGGTTAGAGGCAGTGGAGCCTGGTCTGGGGGTTAGATGCAGTGGGGCCTGGTCTGGGGGTTAGAGGCAGTGGGGCCTTGTCTGGGGGTTAGAGGCAGTGGAGCCTGGTATGGGGGGTTAGAGGCAGTGGAGCCTGGTCTGGGGGTTAGAGGCAGTGGGGCCTGGTCTAGGGGTTACAGGCAGTGGGGCCTGGTCTAGGTGTTAGAGGCAGTGGGGCCTGGTCTAGGTGTTAGAGGCAGTGGGGCCTGGTCTAGGTGTTAGAGGCAGTGGGGCCTGGTCTAGGGGTTACAGGCAGTGGGGCCTGGTCTAGGTGTTAGAGGCAGTGGGGCCTGGTCCGGGGGTTAGAGGCAGTGGTGCCTGGTCCGGGGGTTAGAGGTAGTGGTGCCTGGTCCGGGGGTTAGAGGCAGTGGGGCCTAGTCTGGGGGTTAGAGGCAGTGGGGCCTGGTCTGGGGGTTAGAGGCAGTGGGGCCTGGTCCGGGGGTTAGAGGTAGTGGGGCCTGGTCTAGGTGTTAGAGGCAGTGGGGCCTGGTCCGGGGGTTAGAGACAGTGGAGCCTGGTCCGGGGGTTAGAGGCGGTGGGGCCTGGTCTGGGGATTAAAGACCGTGGGGCCTTGTCTGGGGGTTAGAGGCAGTGGGGCATGGTCCGGGGGTTAGAGGTAGTGGGGCCTGGTCTAGGTGTTAGAGGCAGTGGGGCCTGGTCTGGGGGTTAGAGGCAGTGGAGCCTGGTCTGGGGGTTAGATGCAGTGGGGCCTGGTCTGGGGGTTAGAGGCAGTGGGGCCTTGTCTGGGGGTTAGAGGCAGTGGAGCCTGGTATGGGGGTTAGAGGCAGTGGAGCCTGGTCTGGGGGTTAGAGGCAGTGGGGCCTGGTCTAGGGGTTACAGGCAGTGGGGCCTGGTCTAGGTGTTAGAGGCAGTGGGGCCTGGTCTAGGTGTTAGAGGCAGTGGGGCCTGGTCTAGGTGTTAGAGGCAGTGGGGCCTGGTCTAGGGGTTACAGGCAGTGGGGCCTGGTCTAGGTGTTAGAGGCAGTGGGGCCTGGTCCGGGGGTTAGAGGCAGTGGTGCCTGGTCCGGGGGTTAGAGGTAGTGGGGCCTGGTCCGGGGGTTAGAGGCAGTGGGGCCTAGTCTGGGGGTTAGAGGCAGTGGGGCCTGGTCTGGGGGTTAGAGGCAGTGGGGCCTGGTCCGGGGGTTAGAAGTAGTGGGGCCTGGTCTAGGTGTTAGAGGCAATGGGGCCTGGTCCGGGGGTTAGAGACAGTGGAGCCTGGTCCGGGGGTTAGAGGCGGTGGGGCCTGGTCTGGGGATTAAAGACCGTGGGGCCTTGTCTGGGGGTTAGAGGCAGTGGGGCATGGTCCGGGGGTTAGAGGTAGTGGGGCCTGGTCTAGGTGTTAGAGGCAGTGGGGCCTGGTCTGGGGGTTAGAGGCAGTGGAGCCTGGTCTGGGGGTTAGAGGCAGTGGAGCCTGGTCTGGGGGTTAGATGCAGTGGGGCCTGGTCTGGGGGTTAGAGGCAGTGGGGCCTTGTCTGGGGGTTAGAGGCAGTGGAGCCTGGTATGGGGGGTTAGAGGCAGTGGAGCCTGGTCTGGGGGTTAGAGGCAGTGGGGCCTGGTCTAGGGGTTACAGGCAGTGGGGCCTGGTCTAGGTGTTAGAGGCAGTGGGGCCTGGTCTAGGTGTTAGAGGCAGTGGGGCCTGGTCTAGGTGTTAGAGGCAGTGGGGCCTGGTCTAGGGGTTACAGGCAGTGGGGCCTGGTCTAGGTGTTAGAGGCAGTGGGGCCTGGTCCGGGGGTTAGAGGCAGTGGTGCCTGGTCCGGGGGTTAGAGGTAGTGGTGCCTGGTCCGGGGGTTAGAGGCAGTGGGGCCTAGTCTGGGGGTTAGAGGCAGTGGGGCCTGGTCTGGGGGTTAGAGGCAGTGGGGCCTGGTCCGGGGGTTAGAGGTAGTGGGGCCTGGTCTAGGTGTTAGAGGCAGTGGGGCCTGGTCCGGGGGTTAGAGACAGTGGAGCCTGGTCCGGGGGTTAGAGGCGGTGGGGCCTGGTCTGGGGATTAAAGACCGTGGGGCCTTGTCTGGGGGTTAGAGGCAGTGGGGCATGGTCCGGGGGTTAGAGGTAGTGGGGCCTGGTCTAGGTGTTAGAGGCAGTGGGGCCTGGTCTGGGGGTTAGAGGCAGTGGAGCCTGGTCTGGGGGTTAGATGCAGTGGGGCCTGGTCTGGGGGTTAGAGGCAGTGGGGCCTTGTCTGGGGGTTAGAGGCAGTGGAGCCTGGTATGGGGGTTAGAGGCAGTGGAGCCTGGTCTGGGGGTTAGAGGCAGTGGGGCCTGGTCTAGGGGTTACAGGCAGTGGGGCCTGGTCTAGGTGTTAGAGGCAGTGGGGCCTGGTCTAGGTGTTAGAGGCAGTGGGGCCTGGTCTAGGTGTTAGAGGCAGTGGGGCCTGGTCTAGGGGTTACAGGCAGTGGGGCCTGGTCTAGGTGTTAGAGGCAGTGGGGCCTGGTCCGGGGGTTAGAGGCAGTGGTGCCTGGTCCGGGGGTTAGAGGTAGTGGGGCCTGGTCCGGGGGTTAGAGGCAGTGGGGCCTAGTCTGGGGGTTAGAGGCAGTGGGGCCTGGTCTGGGGGTTAGAGGCAGTGGGGCCTGGTCCGGGGGTTAGAGGTAGTGGGGCCTGGTCTAGGTGTTAGAGGCAGTGGGGCCTGGTCCGGGGGTTAGAGACAGTGGAGCCTGGTCCGGGGGTTAGAGGCGGTGGGGCCTGGTCTGGGGATTAAAGACCGTGGGGCCTTGTCTGGGGGTTAGAGGCAGTGGGGCATGGTCCGGGGGTTAGAGGTAGTGGGGCCTGGTCTAGGTGTTAGAGGCAGTGGGGCCTGGTCTGGGGGTTAGAGGCAGTGGAGCCTGGTCTGGGGGTTAGAGGCAGTGGAGCCTGGTCTGGGGGTTAGATGCAGTGGGGCCTGGTCTGGGGGTTAGAGGCAGTGGGGCCTTGTCTGGGGGTTAGAGGCAGTGGAGCCTGGTATGGGGGGTTAGAGGCAGTGGAGCCTGGTCTGGGGGTTAGAGGCAGTGGGGCCTGGTCCGGGGGTTAGAGGCAGTGGTGCCTGGTCCGGGGGTTAGTGGTAGTGGTGCCTGGTCCGGGGGTTAGAGGCAGTGGGGCCTAGTCTGGGGGTTAGAGGCAGTGGGGCCTGGTCTGGGGGTTAGAGGCAGTGGGGCCTGGTCCGGGGGTTAGAGGTAGTGGGGCCTGGTCTAGGTGTTAGAGGCAGTGGGGCCTGGTCCGGGGGTTAGAGACAGTGGAGCCTGGTCCGGGGGTTAGAGGCGGTGGGGCCTGGTCTGGGGATTAAAGACCGTGGGGCCTTGTCTGGGGGTTAGAGGCAGTGGGGCATGGTCCGGGGGTTAGAGGTAGTGGGGCCTGGTCTAGGTGTTAGAGGCAGTGGGGCCTGGTCTGGGGGTTAGAGGCAGTGGAGCCTGGTCTGGGGGTTAGATGCAGTGGGGCCTGGTCTGGGGGTTAGAGGCAGTGGGGCCTTGTCTGGGGGTTAGAGGCAGTGGAGCCTGGTATGGGGGGTTAGAGGCAGTGGAGCCTGGTCTGGGGGTTAGAGGCAGTGGGGCCTGGTCTAGGGGTTACAGGCAGTGGGGCCTGGTCTAGGTGTTAGAGGCAGTGGGGCCTGGTCTAGGTGTTAGAGGCAGTGGGGCCTGGTCTAGGTGTTAGAGGCAGTGGGGCCTGGTCTAGGGGTTACAGGCAGTGGGGCCTCGTCTAGGTGTTAGAGGCAGTGGGGCCTGGTCCGGGGGTTAGAGGCAGTGGTGCCTGGTCCGGGGGTTAGAGGTAGTGGTGCCTGGTCCGGGGGTTAGAGGCAGTGGGGCCTAGTCTGGGGGTTAGAGGCAGTGGGGCCTGGTCTGGGGGTTAGAGGCAGTGGGGCCTGGTCCGGGGGTTAGAGGTAGTGGGGCCTGGTCTAGGTGTTAGAGGCAGTGGGGCCTGGTCCGGGGGTTAGAGACAGTGGAGCCTGGTCCGGGGGTTAGAGGCGGTGGGGCCTGGTCTGGGGATTAAAGACCGTGGGGCCTTGTCTGGGGGTTAGAGGCAGTGGGGCATGGTCCGGGGGTTAGAGGTAGTGGGGCCTGGTCTAGGTGTTAGAGGCAGTGGGGCCTGGTCTGGGGGTTAGAGGCAGTGGAGCCTGGTCTGGGGGTTAGATGCAGTGGGGCCTGGTCTGGGGGTTAGAGGCAGTGGGGCCTTGTCTGGGGGTTAGAGGCAGTGGAGCCTGGTATGGGGGTTAGAGGCAGTGGAGCCTGGTCTGGGGGTTAGAGGCAGTGGGGCCTGGTCTAGGGGTTACAGGCAGTGGGGCCTGGTCTAGGTGTTAGAGGCAGTGGGGCCTGGTCTAGGTGTTAGAGGCAGTGGGGCCTGGTCTAGGTGTTAGAGGCAGTGGGGCCTGGTCTAGGGGTTACAGGCAGTGGGGCCTGGTCTAGGTGTTAGAGGCAGTGGGGCCTGGTCTAGGTGTTAGAGGCAGTGGGGCATGGTCTAGGGGTTACAGGCAGTGGGGCCTGGTCTGGGGGTTAGAGGCAGTGGGGCCTGGTCTGGGGGTTAGAGGCAGTGGGGCCTGGTCTAGGGGTTACAGGCAGTGGGGCCTGGTCTAGATGTTAGAGGCAGTGGGGCCTGGTCTAGGTGTTAGAGGCAGTGGGGCCTGGTCTCGGTGTTAGAGGCAGTGGGGCCTGGTCCAGGGGTTAGAGGCAGTGAGGCCTGGTCTAGGTGTTAGAGGCAGTGGGGCCTGGTCTAGGTGTTAGAGGCAGTGGGGCATGGTCCGAGAGTTAGAGGCAGTGGGGCTTAGTTTGGGGGTTAGAGGCGGTGGAACCTGTTCTGGGTGTTAGAAGCGATGAGGCCTAGTCTAGGGGTTAAATAATATGATAGAATTCTTCATTAGGATGGAGAGTGAAGTAGTTGAATCAGAGACTAGGGTCCTGAATTTAAATAAAGGAAACTACGATGGTATGAGGCGCGAATTGGGTAGGATTGATTGGGGAATGTCACTCAAAGGGTTGACGGTGGATAGGCAATGGCAAACTTTCAAAGACTGCATGGATGAACTACAGAATTTGTTCATCCCAGTATGGCATAAGAATAAAACAAAAAGGGTGACTCAACCGTGGCTAACAAGGGAAATTAGGGATAGCATAAGATCCAAGGAGAGGACATATAAATTGGCCAGAAAAAGCGGTAACCCTGAGGATTGGGAGCAGTTTAGGAATCAACAAAGGAGGACAAAGGGATTAATTAAGAAGGGGAAAATAGAATATGAAAGTAAGCTTGCAGGGAACATAAAAACTGACTGTAAGAGTTTTTATAGATATGTGAAGAGAAAAAGATTAGTGAAATGAAGTGTAGGTCCCTTGCAGTCAGAAGCGGGGGAAGTTATAATGGGGAACAAAGAAATGGCTGACCAATTAAATGCATATTTTGGTTCTGTCTTCACAAAGGAGGACACAAATAACCTCCCAGAGATGTTGGAGAACATACGGTCTGATGAAAGGGAGGAACTGAAAGAAATCAGTATTTGCAGGGAAATGGTGTTAGGGAAATTGACGGGATTGAAGGCCGATAAATCCCCAGGGCCTGATAATCTACATCCTAGGGTACTTAAGGAAGTGGCCCTAGAAATAGTAGATGCATTGCTGATCATCTTCCAACATTCGATGGAATCTGGAACTGTACCCATGGATTGGAGGGTAGCTAATGTTACCCCACTATTCAAAAAGGGTGGTAGAGAGAAAGTGGGGAATTACAGTAAGCCTGACATCGGTAGTGGGGAAAATGCTAGAGTCCATCATAAAGGATGTAATAGCTGAGCACTTGGAAAACAGTGACAGGATCGGACAAAGTCAACATGGATTTACAAAAGGTAAATCGTGCTTGACTAATCTACTGGAATTTTTTGAGGATGTAACTGGGAAAATAGATAAGGGAGCACCAGTAGATGTGGTGTATTTGGACTTTCAAAAGGCTTTCGATAAGGTCCCGCATAAGAGATTAGCATGTAAAGTTAAGGCGCATGGGATTGGGGGCAAGGTATTGACTTGGATAGAGAACTGGTTGGCGGACAGAAAGCAAAGAGTAGGAATTAATGGGTCTTTTTCCGAGTGGCAAGCAGTGACTAGTGGGGTACCGCAGGGATCGGTCCTTGGACCCCAGCTATTCACAATATACATTAATGATCTAGATAAGGGAACTAAATGTAATATCTCCAAGTTTGCAGATGACACAAAGCTGGGTGGGAGTGTGTGCTGCGAGGAGGATACCGAGAAACTCCAGGATGATTTGGACAGGTTGGGTGAGTGGGCAGAAGCGTGGCAGATGCAATATAACGTGGATAAATGCGAGGTTATCCACTTTGGTGTTAAAAACAGAAAGGCAGACTATTATCTGAATGGCAATAGATTGGGAGAAGGGGAAGTGCAACGAGACCTGGGTGTCCTTGTGTACCAGTCGCTGAAGGTAAGCATGCAGGTGCAGCAGGCGGTGAAGAAGGCATATGGTATGTTGGCCCTCATAGCGAAAGGGTTTGAGTATCGGAACAGGGATGTCCTGCTGCAGTTGTACAGGGCCTTGGTGAGACCACACCTTGAGTATTGTGTGCAGTTTTGGTCGCCTTATCTGAGGAAGGATGTTCTTGCCATGGAGGGAGTTCAGCGAAGATTCACAAGGCTGATACCTGGGATGACAGGAATGACATATGAGGAGAGATTGGGTCGATTGGGCTTATACTCGCTGGAGTATAGAAGAATGAGAGGGGATCTCACCGAAACATATAAAATTCTGACAGATCTGGACAAACTAGATGCAGGAAGAATGTTCCTGATGGTCGGAGAGTCCAGAACCAGGGGTCATAATCTAAGGATAAGGGGTAAGCCATTTAGGACAGAAATGAGGAAGAATTTCTTCAGCCAGAGAGTGGTGAACCTGTGGAATTCTCTACCACAGAAGGTAGTTGAGGCCAAGTCATTAAATATATTCAAGAATGAGTTAGATATATTTCTTAAAGCTAAAGGTATCAAGGGATATGGGGAGAAGGCAGGTACAGGGTACTGAGTTTGGATGATCAGCCATGATCTCATCGAATGGCAGAGCAGGCTTGAGGGGCCAAATGGCCTACTCCTGCTCCTATCTTCTATGTTTCTATGTAAAGGCGTTGAGGCCTAGTCTGGGAGTTGGAGGCGGTGAGGCCTAGTCTGGGAGTTGGAGGCGGTGAGGCCTGCTTGGCATAGGTTCAATCGGTTGCAGGATGTTCTGAGGTGCTTGCCTGATGATTGCAGCAGAATCCTTGGGAGACTGAGGTGATACTTCCTTGTCTTTAGTTATGGGCCACTTGCCCCTTTATGAAAATAGTAGAGAGAGTACATAATAACATAAGAACATAAGAAACAGGAGCTGGAGTCGGCCATTCGGCCCCTCGAGCCTGCTCCGCCATTCAATGAGATCATGGCTGATCTTCTACCTCAACTCCAACTTTCCGCACTATGGCGGAGGTGAATCTCTTGATTCCCTTAATATCCAAAAATCTATCATTCTCTGTCTTGAATATAATCAATGACTGAGCACCCACAGCCCTCTGGGAGACTGTGACCCCTAGTTCTAGACTCCCCAACCAGGGGAAACAACCTTCCAGCATCTACCCTGTCAATCCCCTTTAAGAATTTTATATGTTTCAATGAGATCACCTCTCATTCTTCTAAACTCTGGAGAATATAGGTCTAGTCTACTCAATGACTCCTCATAGGACAATCCCCCCATCCCAGGAACCATAGAAACATAGAAACATAGAACCTAGGAGCAGGAGTAGGCCATTCGGCCCGTCGAGCCTGCTCCGCCATTCAATACGATCATGGCTGATCATCCAAGTCCAGTACCCTGTCCCTGCTTTAATCCCCACAGTACACATATCCCACCCTACCCCCGTAACCCCACGTATTTAGTTCCCCCTAACATATCCTATCCTATCCTATCCTATCCCCATAACCCCACATATTTAATCCCCCCCCTAACACTAAGGGTCAATTTATCATAGCCAAATCAACCTAACCCGCACATTTTTGGACTGTGGGAGGAAACCGGAGCACCCGGAGGAAACCCACGCAGACACGGGGAGAATGTGCAAACTCCACACAGACAGTCACCCGAGGTCAGATTCGAACCCGGGTCCCTGGCGCTGTGAGGCACCAGTGCTAACCAGTCTGGTGAACCTTCATTGCAATCCCTCTGGCAAGTAAATCCTTCCTTCGGTAAGGAGACCAAGGGGGAAAAATTCAGTTGCTTTGCGCCTCCCGTTAGCCCCCTAAGAGGGCGCTAATGGGACACAAAGCAACTAGCGCCCGGGCACGGCGATGTTTGCGCCACTCGCAAAATTGACCAGACATTTTGCGGCGGCGCTAAACACTACCGCCACGATCTCTTGCGCCCGCAGATCATAATGTCCGTCGAGTGTGCAACGCCCCAGTAGCGCCCCGGACCGGATATTGAGTGGCGCCCCCTGCCTTTCCGCCTGCCGCTAGCAATGACAGGTTGAGGGGAGCGTTTTGCAGTCGGGAAGGGACTGGGGGAGCGCTATTTAAAGGCGACCGCTTCCTGCCTTTTTTTGTCGGCGACATTTTTGCACCACGCATTCTGAGAGAGAGAGAGAGAGAGACTTCTGGAGAGATTCAACGCTGTGTGAAGGAGTTTTGGGTACTGAGCAGCACTTTACAGGTTCATTTTGATTTGACCTTCCTTGCATCGATTTAAAAGAGACTTTGGGGGCTGCACTCTGAGCTCTTTCCCTGGGCCTCTCCATTGTTCTTTCCAGCAGATTTGATGTACAGGTCTCTTCAGGCCGAGATGCAAGGCTGCAATGAGTAGGGTGTGGATGGAGAGCAAGATCGACCCTCCCCTTTAAGAACTGGCCGGCGCCATTGTGTCTGTGTTCCATTGCTGACTGACATCACATGAGCTTCGCCAGCGTTCTGAGGTAGCGCCTCGCTCCTCGGCGTTTGCGCCGTAAGAGAGGTGTGTAGCGCCTGATTTAGCGCTCCAATCACCTCCAGGGGCGATAAAAGTGAAGTTTGCAGTCGGAGGCGATAATTAGCACCAGGCGCTAAACTTTGCACCCGGTCGATAATTGCGCCCCAAACGGGGCGATACCGAATTTCTCCCCCCAAAACTGTAGACAATACTCCAGGTGTGATCTCACCAGGGGCCTATATAATTGCAGTAAGACTTCTTTACTCTTATGTTCCAGTTCTTTTGTAATAAAGGCTAACATACCATTTGCTTTCCTAATTGCTTGCTCTACCTGCATCTTAACTTTCAGTGATTCGTGTACAAGGACACCCAAGTTCCTCTGAGTGCAAACATTTCCCAGTCTCTCATCATTTAAAAAATATTCTGCTTTTCTATTTTTCCTACTAAAGTGGATAACTTCACATTTCTCCACATTATATTCCATCTGCCATGTTCTTGCCCACTCACTTAGCCTGTCTATATCCCCTTGAAGCCTCTTCGCTTCTTCCTCACAACTTACATTCCCACCTAGCTTTGTATCATCAGCAAACTTGGATATATTACATTTGGTCCCCTCATCCAAATCATTGATGTAGATTGTGAATAGCTGAGGCCCAAGCACTGATCCTTGCGGTACCCCACTAGTTATAGCCTGCCAACCCGAAAATGACCCGTTTATTCCTACTCTCTGTTTTCTGTCCGTTAACCAATCCTCAATCCATGCTAGTATATTACCCCCAATCCCATGAGACGAATATTGTGTAATAACCTCTTGTGTGGCACCTTATCGAATGCTTTCTGAAAATCCAAAAACACTACATCCACTTATCTACCGTGCTAGTTACAACCTCAAAAAACTCTAACAGATTTCTCAAACACGATTTCCCTTTCATAAATCCGTGTTGATTCTGCCCAATCCTATTATTATTTTCTAATGCCCTGTTACCACGTCCTTAATAATAGATTCTAGCATTTTCCCTATTACTGATGTCAGGCAAACTGGTCTGTAGTTCCCTGTTTTCTCTCTCTCTCCTTTCTTGAATAGCAGGGTTATATTTGCTACCTTCCAATCTGTGGGAACCGATCTAGAATCTAGGGAATTCTGGAAGATCAAAACCAATGCATCCACTATCTGTATAGCCACCTCTTTCAAAACCCTAGGGTGTAGGCCATCAGGTCCAGGGGATTTGTCGGCTTTACTTCCATTCATTTCTCCAGTACTATTTCTTTACTAATACTATAGAATGTGTTGAAGAATAAATGCATCTCTATATAAGTTATTAGCATTAAACAATGACAAAATGGCTGACATAGGCATCATGGGAAAGTTAGCCTGAGTCAGTACATGCAGCCAGTTACAAAGCCTAACAGACTGTCGCTCACATAAAGCCACAAGGAAACCAGCCAGAACTGGAAGATAAGGTTAAGAAAGTAGAAGCAGGGAGGTAATAGAAAATACTGGACTCATTTTCACACAAAGGGTGGCGGAAATCTGGAGCTGCCCCCAAAAGGCTGTCGAGGATTTGAGTCCAGGAGTAAAGAAGTCTGACTCCAATTATATAGGGCCTTGGTGAGACCACACCTGGAGTACTGTGTACAATTTGGTCTCCTTACCTAAAGAAGGATATACTTGCCATAGAAGGAGTGCAATGAAGGTTCACGAGATTGATTCCTGGGATGGCGGGACTGTTGTATGAGAAGAGATTGAGTAAACTAGGCCTGTATTCTCTTGAATTCAGAAGAATGAGAGGGGATCTCATTGAAGCATACAAAATTATTACAGGGCTTGATAGGGTGGATGCTGGGAGAATGTTTCCCTTGGCTGGGGAGTCTGGAACCAGGGGCCACAGTCTCAGAATAAAGGGTCGGCCATTCAGGACTGAGATGAGAAGAAATTTCTTCACACAGAGGGTGGTGAATCTTTGGAATTCTCTACCCCAGAGGGCTGTGGAGGCTCAGTCATTGGATATATTCAAAACAGAAGTCGATAGATTTCTGACTAGTAAAGGCATCAAGGGATATGGCGATAGGGCCGGTGATAGGAGTTGAGGCAGAAGATCAGCCATGATCTCATTGAATGGCGGAGCAGGCTCGAAGGGCCGAATGGCTGACTCCTGCTCCTATTTCTTATGTTCTTATGCTGGGGTCAATTGAAGCTTTCAAGGCTGAGATCGATACTTTTTTGTTGGGTAAGGCTATCAAGGGATACAGAGCAAAGTCAGGTAAATGGAGTTGAGGTCAGATCAGCCATCATCTAATTGGAGGCTCGAGGAGCTGAATGGCCTTTTCCTGTTCCTGTGTAACAGGCTCGAGGGGCTGAATGGCCTCCTCCTGTTCCTAATGTAACAGGCTCGAGGGGTTGAATGGCCTCCTCCTGTTCCTGTGTAACAGGCTCGATGGGCTGAATGGCCTCCTCCTGTTCCTGTGTAACAGGCTTGAGGGGCTGAATGGCCTCCTCCTGTTCCTGTGTAACAGGCTCGAGGGGCTGAATGGCCTCCTCCTGTTCCTGTGTAACAGGCTCGAGGGGCTGAATGGCCTCCTCCTATTCCTCTGTAACAGGCCCGAGGGGCTGAATGGCCTCCTCC
The DNA here is from genome assembly GCA_030390025.1 of Squalus acanthias. Lineage (NCBI taxonomy): Eukaryota > Metazoa > Chordata > Chondrichthyes > Squaliformes > Squalidae > Squalus > Squalus acanthias. The sequence goes on along the minus strand of CM059430.1, from coordinate 80,679,936 downwards.
TGTTCCTGTGTAACAGGCCCGAGGGGCTGAATGGCCTCCTCCTGTTCCTATGTAACAGGCCCGAGGGGCTGAATGGCCTCCTCCTGTTCCTATGTAACAGGCTCGAGGGGCTGAATGGCCTCCTCCTGTTCCTATGTAACAGGCTCGAGAGGCTGAATGGCCTCCTCTTGTTCCTGTGTAACAGGCTCGAGGGGCTGAATGGTCTCCTCCTGTTCCTGTTTAACAGGCTCAAGGGGCTGAATGGCCTCCTCCTGTTCCTGTGTAATAGACTCGAGGGGCTGAATGGCCTCCTCCTGTTCCTGTGTAACAGGCTCGAGGGGCTGAATGGCCTCCTCCTGTTCCTGTGTAACAGACTCGAGGGGCTGAATGGCCTCTTCCTGTTCCTGTGTAACAGGCTCGAGCGGCTGAATGGCCTCCTCCTGTTCCTGTGTAACAGGCTCGAGGGGCTGAATGGCCTCCTCCTGTTCCTGTGTAACAGGCTCGAGGGGTTGAATGGCCTCTTCCTGTTCCTGTGTAACAGGCTCGAGGGGCTGAATGGCCTCCTCCTGTTCCTGTGTAACAGGCTCGAGGGGCTGAATGGCCTCCGCCTGTTCCTGTGTAACAGACTCGAGGGGCTGAATGGTCTACGACCTTGAGAAAGTATGGAGAAGAGCGGGGCCTCGGCAGTAGCTGTGGTTCTACTCCCATGTTCTCATGTGAAAGGAAGTCTGCTCACCCTAGTCGACTGAATAAGGTAAAAGGAGAGATGGGTTGTATGAAGGAGAGGGAGTAGGTTAGTTAGCGGGCACTTGAGAACAGGACCCGACTTCTGACCCAGACGTGGTGTCCCGGGTCATGAGTATGTAATTACTTATGGCTTGTAATAGATTAGGTGTCATAGTATTAAGATCTATCTTTGAACGTAATGCTTAATTAAGTTTGGGTGGGCTTTGGAACCACACACCGAACTAAAGAGTCTTGTGAGATTCTTGAATCAACTGTTATCTGGTTCACTCAACAGAACGCACCTCTGGATTCAGAAAGAAAGAAAAATATGAAGAAAGATTTGTATTTCTAGAGCGCCTTTTATGACCTCGGGCGTCCCAAAGTGCTTCACAGTCAATGAAGTACTTCTATTACCTCCCTGTTGTAATGTAGCAAATGTGACAACCAATTTGTGCACAACAAGATCCCACAAATAGCAAGGAGCTAATGACCAGATAATCTGTTTTAATGATGTTGGTTGAGGGATAAATATTGGCCAAGACACCGGGGAGAACTCCCCTGCTCTTTTTTGAAAAATGCCGTGGGATCTTTTACGTCCCCCTGAGAGGGCAGACGGGGCTTCGGTTTAACATTTCACCCAAAAGACGGCACCTCCGACAGTGCCGCACTCCCTCAGTACTGCACTGGGAGTGTCAGGCTGAATTACGTGCTCAAGTCTCTGGCGTGGGGCCTGAATCCACAGTCTTCTGGCCCAGAGGCAAGTGGGGTGCCGACAAGCCATGGTTGACGCCCAGAGATTGGGCAGGAAACGCCTCACTGTATCTCTTAAAGGGAGCAAGGTCTGTTTATGGGGCTGGTCGGTGATAGAGAACCCAAGGGGAATATCCAGTGTAAAAACCCCAAAATGTGACAGCCCCCACTTACTGCATTAACGTGAGACTTCCATATCACACATCAAGGAGGAGGTTCAGGTAGAGTAAAAACACCAGCATTGACCACTTGGGCCGAATGGCCTTGTTTCTGTGCTGTCGAGTCTATGGAACCAACCTGCTGCATCACTGAGATTCCAAATTTAATTTTGTTTTGTCTCGATTTAAGGGAGGTCTTGCACTGTCAGCCTGTGCTTACTAAGAATTGAACTGAGACTTCCCCAAACTCATCTCAGTTCCAGCCACCAGACTGAGGTTGAAACCATCAGTTTAATATGGAGTGAAGCCCAGTCCCGAAGAGGAATGCCCACTGCACCATCCAACATTCTTCAACCAACGTTGGGTAAGAGCCCCTCCCTTCACTGCTATTTCAACAACAACAACAACAACTTGTATTTATATAGCGTCTTTAACGTGGTAAAAACTCCCAAGGTGCTTCACAAGAGCGATTATCAAACAAAATTTGGCACCAAGCCAGAGAGATATTAGGACAGGTGACCAGAAGCTTGGTCAAAGAGTAGGTTTTAAGGAGTATCTAAAGGATGAGAGAGAGGTAGAGAGGCGGAGAGGTTTAGGGAGGGAATTCCAGAGCTTGGGGCCTCAGCAGCTGAAGGCACGGCCGCCAATGGTAAAGCAAAGGGAGTGGGAATGCACAAGAGGCCTGAATTGAGGAGTGCAGAGATCTCGGAGAGTTGTGGGGCTGGAGGAGATTGCAGAGATAGCGAGGGGTGAGGCCATGGAGGGATTTAAAGTTAAGGATGAGAATTTTAAAATTGAGACGTTGCTGGACCGGGAGCCAATGTAGGTCAGCGAGCAGAAGGGTGCTGGGCGAACGGGATTTCTAACAATCAAAGAGAGGATTTTTTTTTAAAACACATTTACAATGTTGCTGAACACATCAAATGAGGAGACTATGACCCGATTCCAATGTGATGGTCTGGCCATACCCTTAAATCTCCACGCCTGTACCAATCTTTGTTTAATGTTACAGTTTGACGGACTATCTTACCAAAGCAGGATTGTATCATGTTTAAGGCCAACAAGCCTTTGAGCTGTGTAAACACACGATTCTCAACTTTCAGATAAAGCCCATTTTTCTAGTCTGCATCCCCATTGTCTGATTTAATCCCCACATGCAGTAAAATCCACAAATACAATGCTCCAATGGAGGGAAGGTTAACAAAAGACAGAGGGGAGATAAAATGGCTATGGACATGCTTAATGGTGATGCAGCCTTGCAATGGGTGTGATTCAGGCCATTGTAATCTGTGCTGAGTCACTTGAATTTGATTTCACTCAGGGTTCTATTCTGTTCTACTCTCAGTTGACTGAAGTTTGCGAAATATTTTAAAATTTCAGTCTGTTCCCGGCCTGGACCGTTGCAAGAACCTGATTATTTTGGCTAACACTTTGTCGGTGTTGGGTTAAATGGAATGGCCGAGGTGAAAGCCACAGGACATCCTCCCCTCCCCTCGTCGCAATGTTCAGCCCCCAGCAACCTTTGCGGCACAACAAATGGTGCACACAGAAATAAGAACGTATTCATTTACATTTCTATAGCGCCCTTCACGGCCTCAGGACGTTCCAAAGCTCTTCACAGCCAATAAAGTACTTTTGAGGTGTAGTCACTGTTGTAATGTAGGAAACGCGGCAGACAATTTGCTCACAGCAAGCTCCGACAAACAGCAATGAGATAAAGACCAGATAATCCAGGCTGACACTCCCAGTGCAGTACTGAGGGAGTGCTGCACTGTCGGAGGTGCCGTCTTTTGGATGAGATGTTAAACCGAGGCCCCGTCTGCTCTCTCAGGTGGATGTAAAAGATCCTGTGGCACTCTATGAGATGTGCCTCACTGGGGCACAAGTCTACGGGAGTCAGCCAGGGTTTCTGGCCTTGCCCGTGTGACATTTGCAACTTTTTTTTGGTTCTTGTCATCCTGCTTTATGCTGTCTCCCCTACCCACAAGAAGCTGCAAAGAAGCAACAGTAAGAGGGCAGAATCCCAGAACAACAAGAAAGCCAAGGTGGGAACATTGTAACATCAACCAATACATTGCACGTAGTTCTGCTACTGTCCAGGTCTACATAGGATTACATAGGATATACGGCACAGAAACAGGCCATTCGGCCCAACCAGTGCATGCCGGCGTTTGTGCTCCACTCGAGCCTCCTCCCGTCTTTCCTCATCTAAATCTATCAGCATAACCCTCCATTCCCTTCTCCCTCATATGCTTGTCTAGCCTCCCCTTAAATGCATCGATACTTTTCGCTTCAACCAATCCCTGTGGTAGCGAGTTCCACATTCTCACCACTCTCTGGTAAAGAAGTTTCTTCTGAATTCCCTATTGGATTTCTTGGTGACTATCTTATACTGATGGCCTCTAGTTATGCTCTTCCCCACAAGTGGAAACATTCTCTCTGTATCCACTCTATCAAAACCTTTCAGAATTTTAAAAACCTCTATTAGGTCACCCATCAGCCTTCTCTTTTCAAGAGAACGGAGACCCAGCCTGTTCATCCTTTCCTGATGTGTATACCCTCGCATTTCTGGTATCATATTTGTAAATCTTCTCTGCACCCTCTCCAGTGCCTCTATATCCTTTTTACAATATGGTGACCAGAACTGTACGCAGTACTCCAAGTGTGGTCTAATCAAAGTTCGATACAAGTTTAGCATAACTTCACTACTTTTCAATTCTATCCCTCTAGAAATAAACCCTAGTGCTTGGTTTGCATTTTTAATGGTCTTGCTAACCTGTGGCGCAACTTTTAGTGATTTGTGTATTTGTACTCCAAGATCCCTTTGTTCCTCTACCCCACCCAGACTCGCACCCTCCAAGTGATAAGTGACCTCCCTATTCTTCCTACCAAAATGTAATACCTCACATTTGTCTGTGTTGAACTTCATTTGCCAATTATTTGCCCATTCTGCAAGTTTATTAATGTCCTCCTATAATTTGTTGCAGTCCTCCTCAGTATTGACTACCTCCCCCCCACCCCCAATTTGGTATCATCCACAAATTTAGAAATTGTGTTTTTGATTCCAAAGTCTAAATCGTTAATGTAAATTGCGAACAGCAGTGGTCCCAGCACTGATCCTTGTGAAACACCACTACCCACCTTCTGCCACTGTGAATAGCTACCCTTTACCCCAACTCTCTGCTTTCCGTCCTGAAGCCAGCCAGCAATCCATTCTGCTACTTGTCCCCTGACTCCACATTCTCTGACCTTGTTCATCAGTCTATTATGGGGTACCTTATCGAAGGCCTTTTTAAAATCTAGATAAATTACATCTACTGCATTACCATTGTCTACTCTCTCTGTTACCTCTTCAAAAAATTCAGTAAGGTTGGTCAAGCAAGAATTTCCCTTTTGAAATCCATGCTGACTATTCATTATTATATTTTTCATTTCTAGATGTTATTCTATTCTCTCCTTTAGTAGGGATTCCATTATTTTTCCTACCACCAATGTTAAGCTGACTATAATGCCCTGGACATGTTCTATCCCCCTTCTTAAATATAGGTATTACTACAGGGTGCTGCATACAGTGCTATTACACTGTGCTACCCATGCAAGGCAAAATAACCTTTGGCAGTTCAACACATCCATATACAGTCTACAATTCAGGATTCAAACACATTTTTTTTTTACACTACAATTTTGAATTTTTTGTCACCTCCAGACTCGACTATTCCAACGCTCTCCTGGCCGGCCTCCCACCATGTTCCCTCCGTAAACTTCAGCTCATCCAAAACTCTGCTGCCCGTGTCCTAACTCGCAACATGTCCCGTTCACCCATCACCCCCTGTGCTCAGTGAACTACATTGGCTCCGGTCGGCAAACATCTCCAATTAAAATTCTCATCCTTGTGTTCAAATCCCTCCATGGCCTCGCCCCTCCCTATCTATCTCCTCTTGCCCCACAAATCTCCCCACCTTCCCCAGTACTCCATCCCTCCAACTCTGGCCTCTTGTGCATCTCACACTCCCTTCGCCCCACCATTAGCGGCCCTGCCTTCAGCTCTCTTGACCCCTAACTGTGCAATTCCCTCCCTCTCCCTCTCCATCTCCATCTCTCTCTTCTCCTTTAAGACCCTCCTAAAAAACGGCATCATTGACCGAGCGTTTCCTCCGAATATCTCCTGCTTCAGATCAGCATCTATTTTCTCCTTATGTTCCTGTGAAGCGCCTTGGGACATTTTTACCACATTAAAGGCACTAAATAAAGGTAAGTTGTTGTTGTATTATCCGATAAATTGAATTAAGCAACATGAATAACAGCAAAGGGGGAATTCAATGCTAAAAAGAATTGGAATTATCAGATAATTTGAATTAAGTGACTTTGATTTAAGAGTAAAGTTGCCAAGTTTTGCTTTACAAGAGAGGGAGAGAGCAATAGTGGGGGAAGCTCCCTTTAGCAGTTCACTTACTTCACTTAACGTCCTTACTGTCCTAACTGCTCAAATTAAACCATGGCAGTTTGAGAATTTTAATTCAGTTTAAAAAAAATTACTTTCCAATGACTATTATGTGACCAGACACGGCCATTTTGTACACAGTCCGATCCCACAGACTGCGATGAGCCAAATGAGCTATTGATTGAAGGGTGGGTTTTGACCAGGGCTCTGCTCTTCAAATAGTATTGTGGGATCTTTAAAACCCACCTGAGAGAGCAGAGCCTCAGTTTAACGTCTCATCCAAAGACGGCTTGGTTTTGCTGAAGGTGCGATCCCAGGGCCTTTCTCGCTCAAAATTCAAATATTGTGGGTGGAACAGCAGGTAAGATCTCACCCGCAGCTGGTGGGTAACACAGGATCTGGGTGGCAGATGGGTGGGGTAAGGAAAGAGTCAGGAGCCCTTACGGAGTCAGGAAGTGTGAGCGGTCATAGAAACATAGAAGATAGGAGCAGGAGTAGGCCATTCGGCCCCTCGAGCCTGCTCCGCCATTCGATGAGATCATGGCTGATCATCCTAACTCAGTACCCTGTACCTGCCTTCTCCCCATATCCTTTGATACCTTTAGCTTTAAGAAATATATCTAACTCATTCTTAAATATATACAATGAATTGGCCTCAACTACCTTCTGCGGTAGAGAATTCCACAGGTTCACCACTCTCTGGGTGAAGAAATTCTTCCTCATTTCTGTCCTAAATGGCTTACCCCTTATCCTTAGATTATGACCCCTGGTTCTGGACTCTCCGACCATCGGGAACATTCTTCCTGCATCTAGTTTGTCCAGACCTGTCAGAATTTTATATGTTTCGATGAGATCCCCTCTCATTCTTCTATACTCCAGCGAGTATAAGCCCAATCGACCCAATCTCTCCTCATATGTCATTCCTGCCATCCCAGGTATCAGCCTTGTGAATCTTCGCTGAACTCCTTCCATGGCAAGAACAACCTTCCTCAGATAAGGCGACCAAAACTGCACACAGTACTCAAGGTGTGGTCTCACCAAGGCCCTGTACAACTGCAGCAGGACATCCCTGTTCCTATACTCAAACCCTTTCGCTATGAAGGCCAACATACCATTTGCCTTCTTCACCGCCTGTTGCACCTGCATGCTTACTTTCAGCGACTGGTGCACAAGGACACCCAGGTCTCGTTGCACTTCCCCTTCTCCCAATCTATTGCCATTCAGATAATAGACTGCCTTTCTGTTTTTGACACCAAAGTGGATAACCTCGCACTTATCCACGTTATATTGCATCTGCCTCGCTTCTGCCCACTCACCCAACCTGTCCAAATCATCCTGGAGTTTCTCGGTATCCTCCTCACAGCACACACTCCCACCCAGCTTTGTGTCATCTGCAAACTTGGAGATATTACATTTAGTTCCCTTATCTAGATCATTAATGTATATTGTGAATAGCTGGGGTCCAAGGACCGATCCCTGCGGTACCCTACTAGTCACTGCTTGCCACTCGGAAAAAGACCCATTAATTCCTACTCTCTGCTTTCTGTCCGCCAACCAGTTCTCTATCCAAGTCAATACCTTGCCCCCAATCCCATGTGCCTTAACTTTACATGCTAATCTCTTATGCGGGACCTTATCGAAAGCCTTTTGAAAGTCCAAATACACCACATCTACTGGTTCTCCCTTATCTATTTTCCCAGTTACATCCTCAAAAAATTCCAGTAGATTAGTCAAGCATGATTTACCTTTTGTAAATCCATGTTGACTTTGTCCGATCCTGTCACTGTTTTCCAAGTGCTCAGCTATTACATCCTTTATAATGGACTCTAGCATTTTCCCCAATACCGATGTCAGGCTTACCGGTCTGTAATTCCCCACTTTCTCTCTACCACCCTTTTTGAATAGTGGGGTAACATTAGCTACCCTCCAATCCATGGGTACAGTTTCAGATTCCATCGAATGTTGGAAGATGATCAGCAATGCATCTACTATTTCTAGGGCCACTTCCTTAAGTACCCTAGGATGTAGATTATCAGGCCCTGGGGATTTATCAGCCTTCAATCCCGTCAATTTCCCTAACACCATTTCGCTACAAATACTGATTTCTTTCAGTTCCTCCCTTTCATCAGACCGGTCGAGTCAAATGGCATCAAAGTAAGATAAGGACAGTCATTTTCTATTCATTTTCGGGATGTGGTCCTTGCTGGAAAGGTTGGCATTTATTGCCCATCCCTAGTTCACAAGGTGGTGCTGAGTGGATTTCTAGACCATTTCAGAGGGCAGTTAAGAGTCAACTACATTGAGACTGGAGTCATGTATAGGTTGACTCTCTCTCCCCCCTTCCCTGAAGGTGCTGACTCTCCCCCCTCCCCTGAAGGTGCTGACTCTCTCCCCCTCCCCTGAAGGTGCTGACTCTCTCCCCTCCCCTGAAGGTGCTGACTCTCCCCCTCCCCTGAACGTGCTGACTCTCCTCTTTCTCCAACATTACCCCACCATGTTACGGGGTTGCTGAAAATGATTTTTCCAAACCTTCTCATGGTCAGTTTCTAAACATCAATTTATCATTACAAAACTTGGAAGTATAGTGAACAGTGAGGAGGAGAGTGACAGACTTCAGGAAGACATACACAGACTTTTGAAATGGGCGGACACGTGGCTGATGACATTTAACGCAGAAAAGTGTGATGTGATACATTTTGGTAGAAAGAATGAGGAGAGTCAATATAAATTAAAGGGTACAATCCTAAAGGGGGTGCATGAACAGAGAGACCTGGGGGTATATGTGCATAAATCGTTGAAGGTGGCAGGGCAGGTTGAGAAAGCAGTTAATAAAGCATACGGGATCCTGGGCCTCATAAATAGAGGCATAGAGTACAAAAACAAGGAAGTTATGATGAACCTTTATAAAACACTGGTTTGTCCACAACTGGAGTATTGTGTCCAATTCTGGGCACCGCATTTTAGGAAGGATGTGAAGGCCTTACAGAGGGTGCAGGAAAGATTTACGAGAATGATTCCAGGGATGAGAGAAATAACAACAGAAAGCGCTGCAAAAACTCAGCAGGCCAGGCAACATCCGTGGAGGGAGAAACAGAGTTAACGTTTCAGGTCGAAGACCCTTCGTCAGAACTTCGACCTGAAACGTTAACTCTGTTTCTCTCTCCACGGATGTTGCCTGGCCTGCTGAGTTTTTCCAGCGTTTTCTGTTGTTATTTCAGTTTTCCAGCATCCGCAGTATTTTGCTATTGTACCAGGGATGAGGGACTTCAGTTACGTGGATAGACTGGAGAAGCTGGGGTTGTTCTCCTTGGAGCAGAGAAGATTGAGAGGAGATTTGATAAAGGTGTTCAAAATCATGAGGGGTCTGGACAGAGTAGAGAGAGAGAAACTGACCCCATTGGTGGAAGGGTGAAGAACCAGAGGACACAGATTTAAGGTGATTGGCAGAAGAACCAAAGGCGACGTAAGAAAAACTTTTTTACGCAGCGAGTGGTTAGGATCTGGAATGCACTGCCTGAAAGGGTGGTGGAGGCAGATTCAATCGTGGCTTGCAAAAGGGAGTTGGAAAAGTACCTGAAGGGAAAAAATTTGCAGGGCTACGGGGAAAGAGCGGGACTGGCTGAAGTGCTCTTGCAGAGAGCCGGCACGGGCTCGACGGGCCGAATGGCCTCCTTCTGTGCTGTAAACATTCTCTGATTCTATACATATACCAGTCTCTTTCGGTTTCCAAATAATGAAAGGATCGTCAAATTTTAAGTACAGACAGGGTTAAATTTAAATACAGCATTGCATCTTATCGTTCTGATCAAAGGTCATGACCTGAAACGTTAACTCTTTTTCTCTCCCTCTCCCCAGATGCTGCCTGACCTGCTGAGTGCTTCCAGCCTTTTTTTAATTTCTAAATGTAAATTCATTTGTCCACTGGCCGCAGCTGCAAACGCTGGCCTTTGCATGTTCCATTGGAGATGGGAAGGGGGGTTAAGTTGCTGCAGTGAGAACCACAGTAATAATAAAATAACTGAAAAATCTGCTCAGCACTATCTGCAACACGGAGCGGCGGCATTTAACACTTAAGCTCCCCCGTTACTGGCTCTACTCTCCCCGAAAGGGACAAGCTCTCTTATTCCGTGTCTCAGGAACCCCTACAAGGAACTTGATTGAAGTAACCCAGTTGCATCAAAACAACAAGAGGGGGGAAGTTTGCATTTCTGTCTCTTTTTTTGGAGAGGGTGGGGACAGCTACCTTCTGCAAAGGGCCGGGCAAGGGGTGCCCCACTTTGCCCCTCTCCCCCCTCCAGCCCACTCTCCAGGCTCTGGGAACCAATTGCAAACCAAACTCCGGGAAGTCACGAGAACCCAGGGCGCAGCCGAACCTGCTGGCGGCCCCGCCCCGCGCGGCGCCGATTGGTTGGGCGGCAGAGAGGGCGGCGCTGGTTGGCTGCTCTAGCCGTCAGTCAGCGCGGCCCGGTTCCAGCCTGGGTTGCACGGAAGCGATGCGGAGGATGGAGCCGAGTTTGAGCCGCAGGCTGCTGGCGCTGCTGGGCACCGTGTTGGGGCTGGCCCAGGGCGCCCGGGCCCTGGACAACGGACTGGCCAGGACCCCCATCATGGGCTGGCTGCACTGGGAGAGGTTCCTGTGTAACATCGACTGCCAGGCGGATCCGCACAACTGCATCAGGTGAGAGAGACCCGAGAGCAGAAATGTACAGGGGAGTCACCTGTCCCAGGTGAGAGGACAGAAATGTACAGGGGAGTCCTACCTGTCCCAGGTGAGAGGGCAGAAATATACAGGGGAGGTCACCTGTCACAGGTGAGAAATATAGGGGTGGGGGAAGGGAGAGGTTTTGATGAGATCATAGAATCATACACCACATAAGGAGGCATTGTGTTTTTCCTTATTTACTCTATCAAAACCATTCATGATTTTGAACCCCTCTATTAAATCTCCCCTTAACCTTCCCTGCTCTAAGGAGAACAACCCCAGCTTCTCCAGATAACTGAAGGCCCTCATCCTGGGACTATTTCGAAGAAGAGCAGGCGATTTCTCCCCGGTGTCCTGGCCAATATTTATGCCTCAACCAACACCTGAAACCGATACAATAGCAAAATACTGCGGATGCTGGAAATCCGAAATAACAACAGAAAACGCTGGAAAAACTCAGCAGGCCAGGCAGCATCCGTGGAGAGAGAAACAGAGTTAACGTTTCAGGTCGAAGACCTTTCGTCAGAACCCAGTTTTGACGAAAGGTTTTCGACCTGAAACATTAACTCTGTTTCTCTCTCCACAGATGCTACCTGGCCTGCTGAGTTTTTCCAGCGTTTTCTGTTATACCTGAAACAGATGATCTGGTCATTTTCTCATTGCTGTTTGCGGGAGCTTGCTGTGCACCGGCGGGCTGCCATGTTTCCTACATTTACCAGATTAAAGGTCAGACCAAGGTAAGGAATAAGGGTAATCTAAATGGTCAGGGAACAAATACAGTTATGGAAAATAAGTATAAAATGACTGTTCAAAATAAAGTGAGGTGAGGAGAACAATTATTAAAAAACAAATTAAGTTGCCTGTACAGCATTATGCACAGCATCCGAAACAAAACGCGGGAACTGGAGGCAATAATTCGTAGCGAGGAGCCAGATGTGGTCGAGATAAGACAAAGCTAGATAAAGAACATGGCAGTTAAGTGTTACAAGATGGAACATATTTAGAAAGGAAGGAAGAAGCAGGGTGGTGTAGCTGTACTAATGAGAGATAACATAATGGCAGCAGACAAAAGGGACATAACTAACATTAAGATTGATACAGAATCCATATAGATTGCAACAAAGAATAAGAAGGGATCGATCACATTTAATAGGGGTATACTTCAGACCACCTAATAGTGGAAGGGAAGTGGAGGAAGATATATGTAGGCAAATCTATGAAATGAATTTTTTTTAAAAATCAAATAATAATCATGGGAGATTTCAACTACCCTTAAACTGGCAAGAAGGGGTCAGGAAAGGGGGCGAAAAGACCAAAGTAATAGATTGGAAAAAAGCTAATTTTGAGGGGATGAGAATGGAACTAAGGAAGATAAACTGGAAAAAAAATGGTCATGATGCGGAGATGCCGGTGTTGGACTGGGGTGGACAAAAATGAGAAGTCGCACAACACCAGGTTATAGTCCAACAGATTTATTTAAAATTACAAGCTTTCGGAGCTGTTGCCCCTTCGTCAGGTCAAGGTACAATGAGGGAATCTACAATATTACACAGTATATAAACACAGAAAGCGATTTGTCTGCAGAGATACAATCTTTCAGGGAGGCATTACATCAAAGACACACCAGAGCACAGCCAAGACAATGAGATGGGTCACAGGGGGTCCAACGTGTCAAATCCTGCTGTCTGCAGTTGAGCTTTTAACTTTTTTTTGTGTGTACTAAAATTGAGCAGAAACTGATAGCCAAGTTCCGCACCCATGAGGACGGCCTCAATAGGGATATCGGGTTCATGTCACGCAACAGAACGTGACTCGACATCGTTGTCTGTCTTTCCAGTTTTTAAAAAAAAAAGGTTAAAAGCTCAACTGCAGACAGCAGGATTTGACACGTTGGACCCCCTGTGACCCATCTCATTGTCTTGGCTGTGCTCTGGTGTGTCTTTGATGTAATGCCTCCCTGAAAGATTGTATCTCTGCAGACAAATCGCTTTCTGTGTTTATATACTGTGTAATATTGTAGATTCCCTCATTGAACCTTGACCTGACGAAGGGGCAACAGCTCCGAAAGCTTGTAATTTTAAATAAATCTGTTGGACTATAACCTGGTGTTGTGCAACTTCTCATTTTTGGGGAAAAAAATGACAGAGATAGAACAGCAGTGGGAAATATTTAAAACGGTGATCAATAGAGTCCAGGAGAAGTTTTTTTTAAAAATAGGAACAAACTAGCCAATAATAAAACACCATGGATGATTAAAGAGATCAGGATAAAATTGAAACTAAAGAAAAAGGCATACACTAAGTACATAAACAATAAAGGAGCGGATGACAAAAGGGAATATGAAGCAATTGGGAAAGAAGTAAAAACAAAATGAGAAAAGCAAAGCGGATCTACAAAATTAAATTTTCAGGGCCAGAGAGGTTGTTTGGCAGTAATTATGATTTGGCACACCGTTAACAATTCACTTGCACCTGAATGCACCAGCCCTAACTTTTTCTGGTGTGTTTAGTGGGTAAGTACAGCAACTTCACGCCCTTACATGTGTTCCAATGCCAAGTCTGTCGGCAAAGTACTGTTGTAACGTAGCCTTTGGAGGAGCAACCTCTGGATTTCCGTGTTTAACTGCATATGTGCGGACTCCGGAAGTTGCTGTTCGATTTACTCCATAATAATGGTGAGCGCTGTTAGCCTCACCAGTACTGTCAACGCAAAATCCGGGCTAATAAGTCCAGGAACTATAGACCAGTTAGCTTAACGTCGGTGATAGGAAAGATAATGGAATCTTTACTCAAAGATGTAAGAGTAAAACATCTAGAAACCAAAAATATAATAGTCAGCACGGATTTTAAAAGATAAGGTCATACTTGACCAACCTTATTAAATGTTGTGAAGAAGTAACAAAGAGTAGATAAGGGTAATGTAGTACATGTAATATGTTTGGATTTTCAAAAAGCCTTCGATAAGGTAACGCATAGTAGACTCATGACTAAGGTCAGAGAGCAGAATGGATAGCAAGTTGGCTACAAAACAGAAAATAGAGAGTAGGGGTTAAAGGCAGCTACTCAGACTGGCAAAAGGTGGGAAGTGGTATTCCACAAGGATCGGTGCTGGGACCACTGTTGTTCACCATTACATAAACAATTTGGACTCTGGAATGGGATGGGCACCATCTAAATTGTGTGAGGTGGAGCATAAGGAGGCCACATACTGCTTGGATAATGAGTCCAAATGTGGTAGAGGAGCAAAGGGATCTAGGGGTACAGATACATAAATCAGTAATAGTAGTGACAGGTTAATAAGGCCATAAGAAGGCAAATCAAGTACTGGGGTTCATCGAGAGGGATAGAATTGTAAAGCAGACAAGTTATGTTAAACTTGTATAGAACCTTTGGTTAGACCACACTTTGAGTACTGTGCACAGATCTGGTCTCATTATAAAAGGCGTTCAGAGGCGTTGGTGAGAATGGAGAGGTTATAACTATCAGGAAAGATTGAACAGGCTGGGGCTCTTTTCTCTAGAAGAGGAGGCTGCGAGGTGACCTCCTGTAGTTCTTTAAGATAATGAAAAGGTTTGATAGGGCAGACTTAGAGAGAATTTTCTGCTTGTGGGGGAGACCAAAACTAGAGGTTATAGATATAAAATAGTCACTAATAAAGCCAATAAGGAATTCAGGAGAAACTTGTTTACCCAGAGAGTGGTAAGAATGTGGAACTCGCTACCACAAGGATTAGTTAAGGCGAATAGCGTAGACACATTTAAGGAGAAGCTAAAGAAAGACTTGCACTTATATAGCACCTTTCACGACCACCGGACGTCTCAAAGCGCTTTACAGCCAATGAAGTACTTTTGAAGTGTAGTCACTGTTGTAATGTGGGGAACACGGCAGCCAATTTGCACACAGCAAGCTCCCACAAACAGCACTGTGATAATGACCAGACCATCTGTTTTTGTGATGTTGATTTGAGGGATAAATATTGGCCAGGACACCGGGGATAACTCCCCTGCTCTTCTTCAAAATAGTGCCGTGGGATCTTTTACATCCACCTGAGCGAGCAGACGGGGCCTCGGTTTAACGTCTCATCCAAAAGACGGCACCTCTGACAGTGCGGCGCTCCCTCAGCACTGCACTGGAGCTAGATAAACACATGAGGGAGAAAGGAGTAGAATGTTCTGCTGATAGGGGTGAGATGAAGTAAGGTGGGAGGAGGCTCGTGTGGAGCCTGTTTCTGTGCTGTAGACACAATGGGCCAGAAATTCGGCTCTCCGGCTTCCTGCGGGTGCAAGAATCGCGCGGGTACTTGCCTACCGCGCCTGCCGTTGTACTTCGGGCCCACGAGGACTTCGGGTCCTGGGCCTCCTGCAGCTGCCGGCGCGCAGTGCTTGCGTGTCCCAGGGGCGCAGTTAGTTCGAAGTATCCCCTGGGATCACGTGGGCCATGGAGAGCCAATCGGAGCAGGGCATTTTCATTCATAGATTTGACAGGAAGACCAGTCAAATCTATGAATAGAGATCGGCCCCAAAACCACACTTAAACTTCAAATACATTTTTTTTTAAATAACTATAAGTTACATAAATTAACTACTTTAAACAAAAATTAAATTTTTGAAAAAATTAATTATACTTTTTAACGGTGCTAAAAATAAACTTACCTTTCTTTAAAGTATGTAAAAAAGATAAACCTGTTGAAACAATGTTTAAATTGTAATTAATTAACCACTTACCTTGTTAAAAACAGGCCTTGCGCCTCCTTTTTAAAAGTGCAGCTTCTCCATACTTACCCTCATGGAGAAACCTGAAAAAAAAAACGAAGTTCGCTGCGTGCGCGCAGCCTCTCCCACGCACGCGTTCGACTTCTGAACCCCTCCCTTCAGGGGAACGGAAGTTCCGGTTTCCAGCGCATGCGCAGTGCATGCAGGAAACCGGCACTTTCGTTAGGTCTACGGGTGAGTACACCGCGCGTACTCACCCGTGGAGGGCCGAATTTCTGGCCCAACTACAACAGTCGCTACACTTCAAAAGTACTTAAGCAAAATACCGCAGATGCTGGAAATCTGAAATAAAAACCGAAAATGCTGGAAATACTCAGCAGGTCAGGCAGCATCTGTGGAGAGAGAAACAGAGTTAACGTTTCAGGTCAATTAACTTTCGTCAGAACTGGAAAAAGTTTAGAGATGTGACAGATTTTAAGCAAGTGCAGGGGGCAGGAAAAGGGGGGAGGGGAGGAAAGAACAAAAGGGAAGGTCTGTGATGGGATGGAAGGCTGGAGAGATTAAATGACAAACGGGATGATGGTGCAAGGCAAAGGGAGATGATAATGGGCCAAGTAAAAAAACAAAAGATGAGTCTCGAAGGGGTGTAAATGGGAATAACAGAATCATCACCAACAGCTGCCTCCCTGAAAAAATGGGGGCAGAGGTTGTTGATTGTTGATCTCGATGTTGAGTTCGGAAGATTGTAAAGTGCCTAATCGAAAGATGAGGTGCTGTTCCTCGAGTTTACGTTGAGCTTTGAGCTTCGTTGGAACAGTGTAAAAGGCTGAGGACAGAAAGGTCAGAGTGGGAGTGGAGCGGAGAATTAAAGTGACAGGTGACCGGAAGCTCGGGGTCACCCTTACGGACTGAATGGAGGCGTTCCGCAAAGCGGTCACCCAATCTGCATTTGGTCTCCCCAATGTAGAGGAGACCGCATCGTGAGCAGCGAATACAGTATACTAAATTGCAAGAAGTACAAGTAAATCGCTGTTTCACCTGGAAGGATAGTTTGGGGCCCTGGACAGTGGGAGGGGGGAGGTGAAAGGGCAGGTGTTGCATCTCCTGCGCTTGCATGGGAAGGTGCCGTGAGATGGGGAGGGGGTGTTGGGAGTGATTGAGGAGTGGACCAGGGTGTCGCGGAGGGAAGGGACCCTTCGAAATGCTGAAATGGGAGGGGAAGGGAAGATGTGTTTGGTGGCATCATGCTGGAGATGGTGGAGGATGATCCGTTGAATGTGGAGGCTGGTGGGCTGGAAGGTGAGGACAAGGGGAACCCGATCGTGGTTCCGGGAGGGAGGGGAAGGGGTGAGAGCAGAAGTGCGAGAAATGGAACAGACATGGTCGAGGGCCACGACAACCATGGTGGAGGGGAATCCTCGGTTGAGGAAAAAGGAAGACACATTGGAAGTACTAGTATGGAAGGTGGTATTGTCAGAACAGATGCGATGGAGAAACTGGGAGAATGGAATAGAGTCCTTACAGGAAGCGGGGTGGGAGGAAGTGTAGCCCAGGTAGCTGTGGGAGTCGGTGGGCTTGCAGTGGATATTGGTCGATAGCCTATCGCCAGAGATGGAGACACTGAAGTCAAGGAAGGGAAGGGAAGAGTCAGAGGTGGACCATGTGAAGGTGAGGGAAGGATGGAAATTGGAAGCAAAGTTGATGAAATTTTCCAGTTCGGGGCAAGGGCAGGAAACAATACAGTCATCAATGTACTGGAAAGAGCAGTGAGGGAGGGGACCTGAGTAGGACTCGAACAAAGAATGTTCAACATATCCCACGAAAAGGCAGGCATAGCTAGGGCCCATGTGGGTTCCCATACAACAACAACAACTTGTATTTATATAGCGCCTTTAAAGTAGTAAAACGTCCCAAGGCGCTTCACAGGAGTGTTTATAAGACAAACATTTCACACCGAGCCACATCAGGAGAAATTAGGGCAGATGACCAAAAGCTTGGTCAATGAGGTAGGTTTTAAGGAGTGTCTTAAAGGAGGCTAGAGAGGTTTAGGGAGGGAATTCGAGAGCTGAGGGCCCAGGCGGTTGAAGGCACGGCCGCCGATGATTGAGTGATTTATAATCGGGGATGCTCAGGAGGGCAGAATCAGAGGAGTGCAGATATCGCCAATGGTGTGGGGCTGGAGGAGATTAGAGAGATCGGGAGGGACGAGGCCATGAAGGGATTTGAAAACAAGGATGAGAATTTTAAAATCAAGGCGTTGCTTCACTGGGCGCCAATGTAGGTCAGCGAGCACAGGGGTGATGGGTGAACGGGACTTGGTTTGAGTTAGGATACGGGCAGCCGAGTTTTGGAGGTAACAAAGGCATGGATGAGGGTTTTAACAGCAGATGAGCTGAGGCAGGGGCGGAGACGGGCAATGTTACGTAGGTGGTCTTAGTTATGACGCAGATATGTGGTCGGAAGCTAATTTTCAGGGTCAAATATGACACCATGGTTGCGAACAGTCTGGTTCAGCCTCAGACGGATGCTAGGGAGAGGGATGGAGTCAGTGGCTAGGGAGAGGGATGGAGTCAGTGGCTAGGGAATGGAGTTTGTGGCGGGGACCGAAAACAATGGCTTCGGTCTTCCCAATATTTAATTGGGAGAAAATTTCTGCTCATCCAGAACTGGATGTCGGACAAGCAGCCTGACAATTTAGACACCGTGGAGGGGTCGAGAGAGAGATCGTGGTGAGGTAGAGCTGGGTGTCGTCAGCGTACATGTGGAAACTGACATTGTTTTATTTGGAGGAAGTGAGTGGAGTCAAAGGAGAAGTTGTTCAATGTGAAAACAAGTTCAGCCAGGCAGAGGAGGAGCAGGAGGGTGGTGGTGAATGGGGCCTGCTTGGGCCTCTGATTTACTTGTACTTCTTTCAATTTAGTATACTGTATTCGCTGCTCACGATGCGGTCTCCTCTACATTGGGGAGACCAAACGCAGATTGGGTGACCGCTTTGTGGAACACCTCCGTTCAGTCTGTAAGCATGACCCTGAGCTTCCGGTTGCCTGTCACTTTAATTCACCGCTTCACTCCCACTCTGGCCTCTCTGTCCTCGGCCTCCTACACTGTTCCAATGATGCTCAACGTAAGCTCGAGGAACAGCACCTCATCTGTCGATTAGGCACTTTACAGCCTTCAGGACTCAACATAGAGTTCAACAATTTCAGACCATAACCTCGGCCCCCATTATTCGGACGGCAGCTGTTGCTGATGATTCTGCTATTCCCATTTACACCTCCTCTAGATCCATCTTTTGTTTCTTGTATGGAGGAGGTGTAAATAGCAACAGCAGAGCAGCGGAGGGGGAGGGAAGCATGGTTCACCTGTGAAGAGAAGGGTCCCGTGGCCTGCGAATGTGGCGGAGAAAGGTGGCCAGACCTGGCCCAGTCGTCCAATGTAACAAATGACTAGACAATGTGATGTTGGTTGAGGGATAAATATTGGCCAGGACGCCGGGGATAACTCCCCTGCTCTTCTTCAAATAGTGCTGCAGGATCATTTACATCCACCTGAGAGAGCAGACGGGGCCTCGGTTTAACGTCTCATTCAAAGGACGGCCCCTCTGACTGTGCAGCACTCCCTCAGTACTGCACTGGAGTGTCAGCTTAGATTTGGTGAAAAATTTTAGGGATTCTTGACGTTTTATCTGCCGGACCTTGAGAAGCAAAACCCTGTCCCTCTCCTGTTGTGTTTAGTGAGCATCTCTACATGCAGATGGCCGACATCATGGCAGCGGAGGGCTGGAAGGACGTCGGCTACGATTATGTTTGTATCGATGACTGTTGGCTCGCTGGCACTCGGGATACCAACCACCGTCTGCAGGCTGACCCCCAGCGGTTCCCCAGCGGGATAAAGCGGCTCGCAGACTATGTGAGTGCGGCGTGTGTGTGTGTGTGTGGGGTGGGGTGGGGGGGGTCGGGGTGGGGTGGGGTGGGGGGGGGTGGGGGTGTGGGGTGGGGGTGGGGGTGTGGGGGGGGGTCGGGTGTGTGTGTGTGGTGGGGGGGGTCGGGTGTGTGTGGTGGGGGGGGGGTCGGGTGAACACCGGCATAGACCTGTTGGGCCGAATGGCCTGTTCCTGTGCTATAAATTCTCTGTGGCCTTTACACGGAGGCTCTATTTGCTGATTGTCATGGTGATACTGCTCTTTTGCCTCCTGGCGCAGGTCCATTCTAAAGGCCTGAAGTTGGGCATCTATCAGGATGTGGGGACCCGTACTTGCGCTGGGTATCCGGGCAGTTTCGGATACTATGAGCTGGACGCCCAGACCTTTGCTGAGTGGGGAGTCGACCTTGTGAAATTCGACGGCTGCAATTTCATCAATTTGGACATGCTGATTGAGGGTGAGTGGAGGGGCGGGCATGGAGGCAGCAAGTGGAGCGAGCGCAGGGGGTGGGCGGGCGGGCAGGTGCAGTGGGAGCGAAGACGAACTCTGGGTGGTAAGGAGGGAGGTGTGGGGGTGGGTGGGGTGGGCGCAGGAGGGTGGTACGGGGGCCCCTAAGGGGTCGATGGTTTCTCAATCCGGCCCTGTTTAATGATCTAACTTTGTTTTGCTGTGCCTGCTACAGGAGCAACTGCAGAGTTAACATTAAAAAAAGTGGTGCTGAATATAAGTTGACGGAATCTGAGTCCTGCTGATAACGACAGTATCAGCAGTCGTATTGCCCGCTCCCAGTATCGGGTGGGTTTTGGTTTAGTTGACTGTCCACGATTACAGTACCAGGTTAAGCTCTCGGTCGACATTTGGCGAGTTCACGGTTTGACCTGCGGTGTTGAGGCGAATGCCCAGGGTGATATATGTGTAAACTCAGCCAGCCTCTGTCCTGGGCTAGCCGGCTGTCTCTGTCTTCTCGGTGTGCCTGCGGTGAGGCACTGTGTGTGTGGTTGTCGATGTTGTCTTCCTGTCGCTCACTCTTTGCTTCCTCTAGCTGTTCCGCTGTGCCTTTACTCTGTGCCGTGACACTTCTGCTTGAAGTTGGAGACCACTGTACATTCTCTACTTCTCCTTGGACCCTTTTTAAAATTTTTTATATATTCTCGGGATGTGGGCGTTGCTGGCAAGGCCAGCATTTATCGCCCTTGATAAGGTGGTGGTGAACCGCCGCCTGGGACCGCTGCAGTCTATGTGGTGAAGGTACTCCCACAGTGCTGTTAGGGAGGGAGTTCCAGGATGAAGTGACCTAACCTCTATATAAGCCTTCTACCTCTTCTCTCGAACCTGCTAAATAAATCGAAGTCTCCGGCTTTTAACCAGTTCTCCAAAAACCTCACTGCCAAACTAATTTGTTCCAGTGTTCCTCATAGGAACAGGAGGAGGCCATTCAGCCCCTCGAGCCCGTTACACAGGAACAGGAGGAGGCCATTCAGCCCCTCGGGCCTGTTGCACAGGACCGGGAGGAGGCCATTCAGCCCCTCGAGCCCGTTACACAGGAACAGGAGGAGGCCATTCAGCCCCTCGAGCCCGTTACACAGGAACAGGAGGAGGCCATTCAGCCCCTCGGGCCTGTTGCACAGGACCGGGAGGAGGCCATTCAGCCCCTCGAGCCCGTTACACAGGAACAGGAGGAGGCCATTCAGCCCCTCGGGCCTGTTGCACAGGACCGGGAGGAGGCCATTCAGCCCCTCGAGCCCGTTACACAGGAACAGGAGGAGGCCATTCAGCCCCTCGAGCCTGTTGCACAGGAACAGGAGGAGGCCATTCAGCCCCTTGAGCTTGTTCCACCATTCAATTCGATCATGGCCGATCTGTATCTTCACTCCATTTACCCACCTTGGTTCTGTAACCCTTAATCCCCTTGCCTAACAAAAATCTATCAATCTCAGTTTGGAAATGTCCAGTTGACCTCCAGCCTCAGCAGCATTGTGGGGAGGAGTGTTCCAGATTTCCACTACCCTTTGGGTGAAGAAGTGCTTCCTGACATCACCCCTGAACGGCCTGGCTCTAATTTTAAGGTTATGCCCCCTTGTTCTGGACTCCCCCCACCAGAGGAAATAATTTCTCTCTATCCACCCTATCAACTCCTTTAATCTTAAACACCTCGATCAGATCACCGCTTAATTTTCGAAACTCAAGGCTATACAAGCCGAGTTTATGCAACCTGTCCTCATAATATAACCCTATAAGCCCCGGTATCACTCTGGTGAATCGGCCCTGCTCCCCCTCAATATATCCTTCCTGAGGGGCGGGGCCCAGAACTGAACGCAGTGTCCAGCTGGGGTCTGACCAGAGCTCGGTACAGCTGAGCATAACTTCCTCACTTTTGTATTCCAGCTGCTTTGGAATTCTCTACCCCAGAAGGCTATGGATGCTCAGTCGATGAGTTTATTCAAAACTGAGGTCGATAGATTTTTGGGAATTAAGGGATATGGGGATCGGGCAGGAAAGTGGAGTTGATGTAGAAGTTCAGCCATGATTTTATTGAATGGCGGGGCAGGCTCGAGGGGCCGTATGGCCGACTCCTGCTCCTAATTCTTATGATCGAGTAGATGGGGGAGAAACTGTTTCCACTGGCAGGAGGGTCAATAACCAGAGGACACAGGTTTAAGATTTTTATTTTTTACGTTGCGAGTTATGATCTAGAATGCGCTGTCTGAAAGGGTGCTGGTAGCATATTCAACAATAACTTTCAGAAGTGAATTGGATAAATACTTGAAGGAAAAATCTGCAGGGCTACGGTGAAAGAGCAGGGGAGTGGGACTAAATTGAAGAGCTCTTTCAATGAGCCGGCACAGGCATGATGGGCCGAATGGCCTCCTTCTGTGCTGTAAGATTCTATGGGCTAAAAGTCCCGAGCCTGATCCCTGTATGTGCTGAGTTAGCTGGTGCAGTGGGGCAGCTGTTGGCCTCAGTACCCCTCGGCAAGGGAAGGGGACATTAACCAGGGCTCCTACCTCTGACCACTGGACGGTGCCCTTGCTGACGGTGCCCTTTGCTCTGGTCACATCACACCTTCTGGGCTTATGTACGAAGAATGTCTGCTTGAGTGAATGACTGGAGGCTCCCTGCTCCCGTGGAACTGACACCTTGCCAGGAATCGCCTTGTACGCTTGACTCTCGGCTCTGAATCCGAGTGTTGTGGGTTCAAGTCCCACTCCAGAAACTGGAGCACATAATCTGCGGGAGCGTTGCACCATCAGAGGTGCCGTCTTTCGGATGAGACGTTTTTAAGCCGAGGCCCTGTCTGCCCCCTCAAGTGGATGTAAAAGATCCCACGGTCACTATTTTATAGAAGAGCTGGGGAGTTCTCCCCGGTGTCCTGGGGGCCAATATTTATCCCTCAATCAACATCACAAAAACAGATTATCACATTGCTGTTTGCGGGATCTGGCTGTGCGCAAATTGTCTGCTGCGTTTCCTCCATTACAACAGTGACTACAATTAAGAATCCCTCATTGGCTGTAAAGCTTTGGGACGTCCGGAGGTCCCGAAAGGCGCTGTAGAAATGTCCTTCAGGTGAAGAATCGAGAGAACTTGAGAGGCAGAGGGAAACCCAAGACCTGGTGTCATTGGGTGACTAACTGATCCACCTGGTCTTCTCTGTCTGCACGGGGAGGGGAGGGGAGGGCCGTTTCTCAGCAGTGAAATGTTTAACCGTACGTCATGTCCTCTGGGTTTTCAGGTTATATGAACATGTCATTGGCCTTAAATCAGACGGGGCGAGATATCGTGTTCTCCTGCGAGTGGCCTTTCTACATGTGGCCTTTCAAGAAGGTATTGTCCACCTGCCAGGATTGGTGTCTTCCTCGGTCTCTCTCACTGCATCCAGAGCAAGCAATGTACAACGGGCCCTGTATACTCGCCCAGACCTTTAGGAACAAGCCTGTTACAGGAGGAGGCCGTTCAACCCCTCGAGTCTGTTACACAGAAACAGGAGGAGGCCATTCAGCCCCTCGAGCCTGTTACACAGGAACAGGAGGAGGCCATTCAGCCCCTCGAGCCTGTTGCACAGGAACGGGAGGAGGCCATTCAGCCCCTCGAGCCTGTTGCACAGGAACAGGAGGAGGCCATTCAGCCCCTCGAGCCTGTTACACAGGAACAGGAGGAGGCCATTCAGCCCTCGAGCCTGTTACACAGGAACAGGAGGAGGCCGTTCAGCCCCTCGAGCCTGCTCCACCATACAATTTATTTATTCATTCTTGATATGTGGGTGTCATTGGCAAGGCCGGCATTTATTGCCTATTCCTAATTGCCCTTGAGAAGGTGGTGGTGGGCCACCTCCTTGAACCGCTGCAGTCCGTGTGGTGAAGGTACTCCCACAGTGCTGTTAGGGAGGGAGTTCCAGGATTTTGACCCAGTGGCAATGAAGGAATGGGATATATTTCCGAGCCGGGATGGTGTGTGACTTGGAGGGGAACTTGGAGGTGGTGGTGTTCCCATGCGTCTGCTGCCCTTGTCCTTCTAGGTGGAAGAGGTCACGGGTTTGGGAGGTGCTGTCAAAGAAGCCTTGGCGAGCTTGGCTCTAGTTTATATTTAAAACTCAACCATTTTGCATTGCTGACCATCACTCTTCTGATAAAAATCTGGCCCCTTTTTTGCTATCAGTCTCCCAACCAGCATCCGTTGTTACTCGCTGTGTTTTTGCTGATAATCCAGCTCCTTCACACTCTTGCTGTCTCGAGCTCCGTGTCGGCCCTTCCTCTACTAGCTGATGAGAGGTTTGAGGGAGCTTTACTCTGTATCTAACCCCGTGCTGAACCTGCCCTGGGAGTGTTTGATGGGACAGTGCAGAGGGAGCTTTACTCCGTATCTAACCCGTGCTGTACCTGCCCTGGGAGTGTTTGATGGGACAGTGTAGAGGGAGCTTTACTCTGTATCTAACCCGTGCTGTACCTGCCCTGGGAGTGTTTGATGGGACAGTGTAGAGGGAGCTTTACTCTGTATCTAACCCGTGCTGTACCTGCCCTGGGAGTGTTTGATGGGACAGTGTAGAGGGAGCTTTACTCTGTATCTAACCCGTGCTGTACCTGCCCTGGGAGTGTTTGATGGGACAGTGTAGAGGGAGCTTTATCCTGTATCTAACCCCGTGCTGTACCTGTCCCTGGGAGTGTTTGATGGGACAGTGTAGAGGGAGCTTTACTCTGTATCTAACCCATGCTGTACCTGCCCTGGGAGTGTATGATGGGAGATTGTAGAGGGAGCTTTACTCTGTGCAAATTTTCTAATAAGGGTGGTATTGATAGTAAGACCCCTATCCCCAGGTGCCCTGCTGCCTCTCCGGGTGAGATGTGGTGCACACTGAGGGTCGTGCTCTGCCAGGGTCAGTACCACATTGGGTGGTATAGTTAAGCACAGACATTGGGAGGGAACAATGAGCCGGTACTGCGAGAGTCGATGGTGATCCCGAATTCAATTCCATTTCGGAGTTTTCCAGTGATTCTCTCCCTGGTTTTTTTTCCAGCCCAATTACACGGAGATCTGTAAATACTGCAACCACTGGAGAAATCATGGGGACATCAGCGACTCGTGGGGGTCCGTCAAAAGTATCATCGATTGGACGGCCCTCCACCAGAGTGTGATTGCTCCAGTAGCAGGTCCCGGCGGCTGGAACGACCCCGATATGGTACGTGTGTTCCTGACGGGCGTCACTGTAAAGCTACTGGGCAAAAACTGAGCCCCCACTGGACTGCTGGCCTCGGACCCTCCCCCCTTGCCCTGGTTCGGGGCACCACACAGACACACCTCCCCGGCCCCCCACCCCAATTCAGGTTTGGGGCGTCACTGGACCATCGACCTCCCACCCTGTCCAGGCTGGCACTCTGACCCTCGCCTGGTTCGGGGCGGGGCCCAGAGCCCCACCCCCCGCATCGGGGTGTTACTTGGACTCTTGCCCTTCACCGCTCCCCCTCTCCGTGACCCGGGGCGAGACTCGCTCCCCCTCTCTGTGACCCGGGGAGGAACTCTGACCCCCTCTCCGTGACCCGGGGCGAGACTCGCTCCCCCTCTCCGTGACCCGGGGAGGAACTCTGACCCCCTCTCCGTGACCCAGTGAGAGACTCGCTCCCCCTCTCCGTGACCCGGGGAGGAACTCTGACCCCCTCTCCGTGACCCAGGGAGAGACTCGCTCCCCCTCTCCGTGACCCGGGGAGGAACTCTGACCCCCTCTCCGTGACCCGGGGCGAGACTCGCTCCCCCTCTCCATGACCCGGGGTGAGACTCGCTCCTCCTCTCCGTGACCCGGGGCTCACTGTGGGACCACCCCCCCCCCCCCCTTCACCCTGGGTTCACTGTGGGACCTGGACCCCTCCCCCCCCCCCCCGGGGTTCACTGTGGGACCCGGACACCCCCCCCCCCCCCCCCCCCCCGGGTTCACTGTGGGACCCGCCCCCCCTTCACCCTGGGTTCACTGTGGGACCTGGACCCCTCCCCCCCCCCGGGGTTCACTGTGGGACCCGGACACCCCTCCCCCCCCCCGGGGTTCACTGCGGGACCCGGACCCCACCCCAGGGTTCACTGCGGGACCCGGACCCCCCCCCCAGGGTTCACTGCGGGACCCGGACCCCCCCCCCCCCCCCCCCCCCAGGGTTCACTGTGGGACCCGGACCCCCCCCCCCCCCCCGGCTCACTGTGGGCCCGGCCCTGGTTCGGAGGGTGACTCGGATCCCCCCTGGTTGGGAGTGTGACGCCTGTGTTTGTTTTGCCAGCTGGTTATCGGTAACTTCGGGCTGAGCCGGGACCAGCAGGTGACCCAGATGGTGCTGTGGGCCATAATGGCGGCCCCACTGCTGATGTCGAACGATCTCCGACACATCGACCCGCAGTCTAAGGCTCTGCTTCAGAACAGATACATCATCGCCATTAACCAGGATCCTCTGGGCGTTCAAGGGCAGCGAATCAGCAAAGTGAGTAACGGAACCGCCCCCTCACTCCCTCCCTTGGCGCGAAAGGTTCGGCCCCACCCAGGGTTTTCCGGAAGCCTCTGGCGATGAAGGATTAACCCGTGGCAGTATTGAGCGTCTCTTTCTGGCGCCGTGTGCCCAGTTTGCCAGCGATGGGTGGGCGTGGCTCAGCTCGCCAGTCCCAGTCACGCCTGCTGGGAAATGCACACGTGTGGGCGTCGACTGAGGGGCAGGCATCGGCTCTGATCCCATTTACAGCTGAATATCTTGCTTCCTGTCTCGGGTCGTCATTCAGAATGGCTGCCCTAGCTGAGGGAAGTGAGGGCGGCTTGTGAGCAGAGAGTTGGGGCGGGGGTATTGCAAAGTGGAATCGGGAGAGACTGTGATCGAGCAGCCAGTGTCCTGTGAAGTGCGTTGGATGAAGGCTTTGTGTCGGGGTGTGTGTGTGCCTGGCCCGCGCGTGTTAGCGTTGAGACTGTTTAACCGTTTCCTTGCCTCCTCAGCAACATAACTTTGAGCTGTGGTCGCGGCCCCTGGCGGGTGGAGGATTCGCCTACGCTATTGTCAACCGGGCGGAGATCGGGGGCCCACTAAAGTTTCCCATCGTCATGTTCGGCCTGGACGAGGGCAAGGCCTGCCAGGAGGAGTGCCTCGTCACACAGATCCTGCCGGATTTCCAATTCCGGGGGATCCAGGTCCTGACCTCCATGCTGGACTTCTGGGTGAATCCCACTGGCACCGTCCTTTTCACAGTTTTCCCTCACAGCACGCGCCCCTCGCTCAAGGTGGAGGGGGGACATGCCTAGATCCAGGCTGTGAACTTGCGCTGCTGGGCGAAGGGGCTCAGATAAGTCTGCTGTGTGGTTCTTGGAGTCTACACTCGCCACCGAACTCTTGTCAAGTGTATCAGCATAGAAAAATGTAACTTTAACTCTGCAAGTGCCTGGGTTCAGTGATTCTTCCGACGAGGCAGCCTTTTTTTAATTTGTAAAATTTGTGAACAGAAATTAATATTTCAATGCACTGACTAAGCAGTGCCCAGAATTGGGAGCGTTGGCTGCTGACGTTCCTGGAATCGGGGAATGGGAATGAGGCACAGGAGCTTTTTCAGTGAGGGGTTCAGTCCAAAGATGTGCGGGTTAGGTTGATTTGGCTATGATAAATTGACCCTTAGGTTAGGGGGATTAAATACGTGGGGTTATGGAGATAGGGTGGGATATGTGTCGGTGCAGGCTCGATGGGCCGAAATGGCCTCTATCTGCACTGTGGGGATTCTGTGATTCTGGGTTGTGGTCTGTATCGAGAGCACTGCTCACCCCAGGTCTGCTGTTGGAGCAGTCCGTGCTGTGTGTGTAGCAGCGGCTTGTGTCGGGTTTTCAGTTGTACCAACCCCGGGCAGTGGTATATATTCAAAGATCCTCGCTGTCCCCCTCTCTTCGCCCACCCGCAATCCCCCGCTCTCTCCTCTCCCCTTTCCCCCACCCCGGGGCCTTCACGTTGGACTGAGGTGCTAAATCTCCAATAGACACAGCGCAGTACCCTCCGTATTTCCTCATAGCCCAATCCCAACTACTTCACCCTCATTCATGCTCCCTCCGAGACCAGGAAACCCTCCCTGCCTGTGGCACGTTGCTCAGGGCTGGAATCTCTGGGGGTGGGGGCTTTGAGCAAACTGATCGCTTCTGGGGCCTATCATAGAATCTGACAGCACAGTAGGAGGACATTCAGCCTGTCGTGCCTGTGCCGGCTCTTTGAACGAGCTGTCCTATTTAATCCCACACCCCAGCTTTTTCCCCATAAACCTGCAAATTAATTCTCTTCATATTCGCGTCCAATCACCTTTTGAAAAGTCCTATGGAATCTGCTTCCACTGCCCTTTCAGGCAGTGCGTTCCAGATCATAACAACCCTCTGAAGAAATGTCTTCTCATGTCCCCTCTAGTTCTTTTGCCAAATATTTTAAATCTATGACCACTTGCCAGAGGAAAGGGTTTCTTCCTGCTCGCTCTTTCAAAACCCCTCATCATTTTGAATACCTCTATTAGGCCTCCCCTTAACCTTCTCTGCTCCAAGGAGAACAATCCCAGCTTCTCCAATCTCTCCACAGAACTGAACTCCCTCATCCCTGGTATCACCCTGGTAACCCTCCTCTGCACCCTCTCTCCAGGGCCTTGACATCCTTCCTAAAGTGTCGTGCCCAGAATTGGACACAAAACTCCAGCTGAGACCTAACCAGTGATTTTTAAAGGTTCAGTATGACTTCTTTGTTTTTGTATTCAATGTCCTTATTTCTGCCCCAGATAGACAGCTCATGCACCTTTGTCTCTTGTATCACCTGCTGTGTGTTGTGCTGACAGTTTAGGCCCCAGACCCCTCCCCTGTTGTCTGTACACTGTTCCTATTTCCTGGAATCGTACAGCACAGGAGGAGGCCATTCGGCCCATTGTGCCTGTGCCGGCTCTTTGAAAGAGCTCTCCAATTAGTCCCACTCCCCGGCTCTTTCCCCATAGCCCTGCAAATATTTCCCGACCCGGTGAGACCATCTCTCCCTCTCCGAATTGTTTGTATACTTCGGAGAACAGCGCCTCCCCGAACGGCCCGCTGTGGTACCCCGCTCGACGCCTCTCCCCAGGGAGATGCTGTCCTGCCACCTCCTCTCACTGCACCCCACGCACATCCAATCTCGGGATACAGCCGCCAACTCATAATCGACTCCCACTACTCAGGTCTCCGCTGCAGCCTCGCAGTCTGCTGGCTGCTATTTATTGCTGATGGTGATTTTAGACAATCAATAGTTTTACTACAGAAGAGGTGATTTATTTGCTATGGAATTTGCTGTTTGGCGATGGGTTTATCAATGACTCTGGTTGACTGGTTCTGAATGAACGTGTTCTCAAATGTTTCATTAAATTGTACAATCTGCGCTCTTGTCTGGGTTTCATTGGTTTGTTTTCTAAATGTTGTCTCCCCCACCCCCCGGGCTTCCCCCTTTCAGCGGGGAGACGTTTGTCCAGCTGAAGTGACCTGCAGCCTTGCACTCCAAGTGTGAAGCTGGATTCTGGGAGAGCGTAGGTCAAAGAACTACATGATGTAACTTTCTCGTGCCCACTGAGAGCCCAGGGTCGTAAAATGCCCTGTGGTGTCTTTCCGCAGCATCCCAATCATCATCAACAAGTGGCTCAT
Source organism: Squalus acanthias (assembly GCA_030390025.1). Taxonomy (NCBI): domain Eukaryota; kingdom Metazoa; phylum Chordata; class Chondrichthyes; order Squaliformes; family Squalidae; genus Squalus; species Squalus acanthias. The sequence continues at coordinate 80,650,415 of CM059430.1, read as the reverse complement.
CAGAACATAAGAAATAGGAGCAGGATTCGGCCATTTGGCCCTTCGAGCCTGCTCCGCCATTCAATGAAATCATGGCTGATCTTCTGCCTCAACTCCATTCACTGGCCCTATCGCCATATCCCTTGATGCCTTTGCTAGTCAGAAATCTATCGACTTCTGTTTTGAATATACCCAATGACTGAGCCTCCACAGCCCTCTGGGGTAGAGAATTCCAAAGATTCACCACCCTCTGTGTGAAGAAATTTCTTCTCATCTCAGTCCTGAATGGCCTACCCTTTATCTTGAGGCTGTGGCCCCTGGTTCCAGACTCCCCAGCCAAGGGAAACATTCTCCCAGCATCCACCCTATCAAGCCCTGTAATAATTTTGTATGCTTCAATGAGATCCCCTCTCATTCTTCTGAATTCAAGAGAATACAGGCCTAGTTTACTCAATCTCTTCTCATACGACAGTCCCGCCATCCCAGGAATCAATCTCGTGAACCTTCATTGCACTCCTTCTATGGCAAGTATATCCTTCCTTCGGTAAGGAGACCAAAATTGTACACAGTTCCATGTGCCCTAATTTTGTTCACCAACCTCTTGTGTGGGACCTTATCGAAGGCCTTCTGAAAATCCAAATACACCATATCTACCGGTTCCCCTTTGTCTACTCCACTAGTTACATGCTCAAAGAACTCCAATAGGTTTGTCAAACAGGATTTCCCTTTCAGAAATCCATGTAGACTCTGCCCAATCTTACAATTAGTTTCTAAGTGACCAGTTATTGCATCCTTTATAATAGATTCCAGCATTTTCCCAACTACTGATGTGAGGCTAACAGGTCTGTAGTTCCCCGTTTTCTCTCTCCCTCCTTTCTTAAATAGCAGGGTTACATTTGCTATCCTCCAATCTGCAGGAACCATTCCAGGATCTGTAGAATTTTGGAAGATGACAACCAATGCCTCCACTATCCCAATGGCCACCTCTTTCAAAACCCTAGGATGTAGGTCATCCAGTCCTTGGGATTTATTGACTTTTAGTCCCATTAATTTTGCTAGTACTGTTTTTTTACTAATAATTTCTTTAAGTCCCTCATTCTCGCCACACCCTTGGTTTTCTCGTATTTCTGGGAGGTTTTTTGTGTCTTCCACTGTGAAGACAGAAACAAAATATTTATTTAATTTCTCCGCCATTTCCTCATTCCCCATTATAAATTCTCCTGTCTCTGACTGTAAAGGACCTACAGTGGGTAGCACTCTCACATCTGAGTCAAAAGGTTGTGGGTTCAAGTCCCATTCCAGCGACTTGAGCACAAAATCTAGGCTGACACTCCAGTGCAGTACTGAGGGAGTTCTGCATTGTCGGAGGCGCAGTACTGATGGAGAACTTCACTGTCTGAGGGGCAGTACTGAGGGAGCGCTGCACTGTCGGAGGGGCAGTACTGAGGGAGCGCCGCACTGTTGGAGGGGCTTTACTGAGGGAGCGCTGCACTGTCAGAGGGGCAGTACTGAGGGAGCGCTGCACTGTCGGGGGGCAGTACTGAGGGAGCACTGCACGGTCGGAGTGGCAGTACTGAGGGAGCGCCGCACTGTCGGAGGGGCAGTACTGAGGGAGCGCCGCACTATCGGAGGGGCAGTACTGAGGGAGCGCTGCACTGTCGGGGGGCAGTACTGAGGGAGCGCTGCACGGTCGGAGTGGCAGTACTGAGGGAGCGCCGCACTGTCGGAGGGGCAATACTGAGGGAGCACCGCACTGTCGGAGGGGCAGTACTGAGGGAGCGCCGAACTGTCAGAAGGGCAGTGCTGAGGGAGCACCGCACTATCGGAGCGGCAGTACTGAGGGAGCGCTGCACTGTCGGAGGGGCAGTACTGAGGGAGCGCTGCAGTGTCGGGGGTCAGTACTAAGGGAGTGCTGCACTGTCAGGGGCAGTACTGAGGGAGTGCTGCACGGTCGGAGAGGCAGTACTGAGGGAGCGCTGCACTGTCGGAGGGGCAGTACTGAGGGAGTGCTGCACTGTCAGAGGGGCAGTGCTGAGGGAGCGCTGCACTGTCGGAGGGACAGTACTGAGGGAGCGCCGCACTGTCAGGTTTTTTGAATGAAACGTTAAACCCTGTCTGCCCTTGCAGGTGGCCTTAAAAGATCCATGGCACTATTTCGAAGAGGAGCGAGGGAGTTCTCCCCAACGTCTTGGCCAATATTTATCCTGCAACCATGATCACTAAAACATTATCTGATCATTTGTCTGATTGCTGTTGGTGGGATCTTGCTGTGCGCAACCTGGTTGCTGCATTTCCTACATTACAACTTCAAGAACACCGGAATTGGCTGTAAAATGCTTTGAGATTGTCGAAGGTTCTGAAAGGGAACAAACACAAGAATGGGATTAGAGCAGGGGCTCGGTGGAGAAAACTCCCAGTGCAGTGACTTGCTGAACGGTCGGTGAGTGCTGGAACAGTCTACTGTCACTTACCAGCACGACGCTGGTCACTGCATTTCACAGCAATGTTGCCACTGCCTCCTTGTGGCCTGTCCCTTGTTGCAGGATCTTGGATATGAATCGACTTGTGCAATGCACACCGCAAATCAATTTGAGGCACTGTAACACAACAATTGAGCAGATGCCCCAGGGATAACTTTTTAAATGTGAACGGTGAAAGTTAATGGATCTGAATTTGCTCCGTTGGGAGTGGATGGTTGGCAAGTCGCCTCCTGCACAGACCCGGGCTGATTTTACTGGGCCAGGGGGAGAGGGACCTTATCGGCATAGGGCAGGTAGGCACAAGCCCCTCCTCCAGTGCCTCTCTGCCACCCGCCTGCCCTGCACGCACAGAGACCCTGCCTCTGTCCATCTGCACTAATCCAATCCAAGCAAGGGAGCGTCGATCAATATTCTGCTCTTCAAAAAAAACAACTCCTCTTGGTGGGTCCAGGAGAACCCGGACTGGACAGTACGAGTGGGGCCCACATTCTCCCTTCTGTAGGCCAGGGAAGCTCACCTCCCGCCTGTGACGTCAACACAGTGTCCCCTTCCAGATCCAAGAGCAGGAACTACGGGCTGGTAGATTGCCTGGCCCCAGATCATCACTTGCTTGGTAAGCAGCAGGCAGAAGTTACAGTCCACACTGGGAAAGTCTCAGAACTGTGGAGACTCAGGTTAACACAGTCTCTGTTTCCCATGGTGCTAAGCAGCAGCGACGCAGACTGTAAATACTGACGCACTCCCGGGTATCCCCTGTAAATACAGTCACACTCCCGGATACCCCCTGTAAATACAGACACACTCCCGGGGACCCCCTGTAAATACAGACACACTCCCGGATACCCCCTGTAAATACAGACACACTCCCAGGGAGCCCCCTGTAAATACTGAAACACTCCCGGGGACCTCCTGTAAATACAGACACACTCCCGGATACCCCCTGTAAATACTGACACTCGCCCGGGGAGACCCCTGTAAATACCGACACACTCCCAGATACCCCCTGTAAATACAGACACACTCCCGGGGAGCCCCCTATAAATACAGACACACTCCCGGGGAGCCCCCTATAAATACAGACACACTCCCGGGGAGCCCCCTGTAAATACAGACACACGCCCGGGGACCCCCTGTAAATACAGACACACTCCCGGAGACCCCCTGTAAATACAGACACACTCCCGGGGACCCCCTGTAAATACAGACACACTCCCGGGGACCCCCTGTAAATACAGACACACTCCCGGAGACCCCCTGTAAATACAGACACACTCCCAGATACCCCCTGTAAATACTGACACACTCCCAGATACCCCCTGTAAATACTGACACACTCCCGGAGACCCCCTGTAAATACAGACACACTCCCAGATACCCCCTGTAAATACTGACACACTCCCGGGGACCCCCTGTAAATACTGACACACTCCCGGAGACCCCCTGTAAATACAGACACACTCCCAGGATCCCCCTGTAAATACTGACACACTCCCGGGATCCCCCTGTAAATACTGACACACTCCCGGGGACCCCTGTAAATACAGACACACTCCCAGGGATACCCCCTGTAAATACTGACACACTCCCGGGGACCCCCTGTAAATACTGACACACTCCCGGGGATCCCCTGTAAATACAGACACACTACCGGGGATCCCCTGTAAATACAGACACGCTCCCGGGGATCCCCTGTAAATACTGACACACTCCCGGGGACCCCCTGTAAATACTGACACACTCCCGGGGATCCCCTGTAAATACAGACACACTCCCGGGGACCCCCTGTAAATACTGACACACTCCCGGGGATCCCCTGTAAATCCAGACACTCTCCCGGGGACCCCCTGTAAATACTGACACACTCCCGGGGATCCCCTGTAAATACTGACACACTCCCGTGGACCCCCTGTAAATACTGACACACTCCCGGGGACCCACTGCAAATACTGACACTCTCGCGGGGACCCCCTGTAAATACTGACACACTCCCGGGGATCCCCTGTAAATACTGACACACTCCCGGGGACCCCCTGTAAATACTGACACACTCCCGGGGACCCACTGCAAATACTGACACTCTCGCGGGGATCCCCTGTAAATGCTGACACATGCCCGGGGATACCCTGTAAATACTGACACACTCCCGGGGATCCCCTGTAAATACAGACACACTCCCGGGGACCCCCTGTAAATACAGACACACTCCCGGGGACCCCCTGTAAATCCTGACACACTCCCGGGGACCCCCTGTAAATACTAACACACTTCCGGGGACCCCCTGTAAATACGGACACACTCCCGGGGACCCCCTGTAAATACTGACACACTCCCGGGAACCCACTGCAAATACTGACACACTCGCGGGGACCCCCTGTAAATACTGACACATGCCCGGGGATACCCTGTAAATACTGACACACTCCGAGGGATCCCCTGTAAATACAGACACACTCCCGGGGACCCCCTGTAAATACAGACACACTCCAGGGGACCCCCCTGTAAATACAGACACACTCCCGGGGACCCCCTGTAAATACTAACACACTTCCGGGGACCCCCTGTAAATACGGACACACTCCCGGGGACCCCCTGTAAATACTGACACACTCCTGGGGACCCCCTGTAAATACTGACACACTCCCGTGGACCCCCTGTAAATACTGACACTCCCCCGGGGACCCCCTGTAAATACTGACACATTCCCAGGGACCCCCTGTAAGTACTGACACACTCCCGGGGACCCCCTGTAAATACAGACACACTCCCAGGGACCCCCTGTAAATACTGACACATTCCTGAGGACCCCCTGTAAATACTGACACACTCCCGGGGACCCCCTGTAAATACTGACACACTCCCGGGGATCCCCTGTAAATACTGACACACTCCCAGGGACCCCCTGTAAATACTGACACACTCCCAGGGACCCCGTGTAAATGCTGACACACTCCTGGGAACCCCCTGTAAATACAGACACACTCCTGGGGACTCCCTGTAAATACTGACACACTCCCGGGGATCCCCTGTAAATACTGACAGACTCCTGGGAACCCCCTGTAAATACAGACACACTCCTGGGGACCCCCTGTAAATACTGACACACTTCCGGGGACACCCTGTAAATACTGACACACTCCCGGGGACCCCCTGTATATACTGACACACTCCTGGGGATCCCCTGTAAAAACTGACACACTCCCGGGGACCTCCTGTAAATACTGACACACTCCCGGGGAACCCCTGTAAATACTGACACACTCCTGGGGACCCCCTGTAAACACTGACACACTCCCGGGGATACCCTGTAAATACTGACACTCTCTCGGGGACACCCTGTAAATACCGTCACACTCCCGGGGACTCCTGTAAATACTGACACACTCCCGGGGACCCCCTGTAAATACAGACACACACCCGGGGACTCCCTGTAAACACTGACACAGTCCCGGGGATACCCTGTAAATACTGACACTCTCTCGGGGACACCCTGTAAATACTGACACTCTCTCGGGGACCCCATGTACATACTGACACACTCTCGGGGACCCCATGTAAATACTGACACACTCCCGGGGACCCCCTGTAAATACAGACACACTCCCGGGGACCCCCTGTAAATACTGACACACTCCCGGGGACCCACTGTAAATACTGACACACTCCCGGGGACCCCCTGTAAATACTGACACACTCCCGGGGACCCCCTGTAAATACAGACACACTCCCGGGGACCCCCTGTAAATACCGTCACACTCCCGGGGACTCCCTGTAAATACCGTCACACTCCCGGGGACCCCCTGTAAATACTGACACACTCTCTCGGGGACACCCTGTAAATACTGACGCACTCCTGGGGACCCCCTGTAAATACTGACACTCCCAGGGGGTCCCTGAAAATATTGACATTCCTGGGCAACCCTTGTAAATACTGACACTCCATGAACCTCAGTAAAGACTGACACACTTCCGGGGAACCACTGTACTGACACACTCCAGGGGTTCCCCTGTAAATACTGACGGCCTCCTGCGGACTCCGTGAACACTGACATATGCTTGGTGACCACCTGTAAATATGACACCCTTCCAGGGACCCCCTGAAAATAGAGAGCAATAGATTTTTGAATATTAAGAGAATCAAGGGATATGGGGATAGTGCAGGAAAGTGGAGATGTGGTTGATCAGCCATGATCTTATTGAATGGCGGAGCAGGCTTGAAGGGCCAAATGGCCTCCTGCTCCAATTTCTTATATGGCACACTCCTAGGGACCCCCTGTAAATACTGACACTCCCAGGGAGCACCTGTAAATACTGACACTTCCAGGCAATGGCCCCCATGAGTCACACTGCCTCCAAGGCATGGCCCATTCATATTTTTGCACACGTGCGATACCTACAATGTAAAAGCCAGTGAGCGTCCTACACAGGACCTTGCAGATAACTATGCGGCCCGGGGCACGCTCCCAGGGACCACCTGAAAATACTGTCACTCCCAGGGACCCCCTGTCATGTGCACTCCCTGTAAACTGACTCTGCTCTCCATCCAGACAATCCCAACCCCTCACCCGGTTAGATACTGCTTGTCCTTTCCCATGCCGTGCCCTGTTGGGGCACTTATTATTGGCTGGGCTTCTTTCTTCTGCTGGCCTGGAGCAGTTATTCCGATTGGTTGAGCTGACCACAACATTCTCTGCAGTGTCACTGGTGTTTCCATGGAGCTGAAGTCTGGGATTTTCACCAGTGTTGCACACCATTGTAGGAGATAACCAAATAAAACTTATGCTCAAAGACACATGCACGCTAATTTGCACCGTACCATTTTACCAACACTCAAAGTTCACATACTGCTACCATGTGAATGAGATCACATGACCAACAACTGTCTACTCATTTTTATTTACTAATCAAAAACACATTTAGCCACACGTGGGTCATGGTTAACATATTGCACACTATTATAATAGGCTTGCTGCAGGAATTTGAACAGCAGTTGGTTTTCAAACTGCTTGCAAGAACTGATTGGATTTAAAGGTACGCCCAGTAAATCCAGCTCGCGGGCAGTGGAATTTTCAAAATCTCAGTCTGAAGCTTGAATTCAGTCACTGGAGCAACATCCTGGAACTCACTACCTAACCGCACTGTGGGAGCATCTTCACTGCAGCTGTTCAAGAAGGCCCACCACCACAAACAGGGACAGGTAATAAATTGACCATCTTGCCAGCATCCCAAAGAATGTTTAAAGAGCCTGACTGAGGCAGCGTAGCAGCCACGAGCAGTGCCACCTGTCAACTGCCCCCCTGCCTGAGGAATTGGATAGTGCTGCCGCGGTGGGGAATCCTGCCCTACAAATAATAGCAGTGGATAGTTACTCCCTCAGTTAGGACGGCCAGTTTCTTTATAGAATTGTAGAACGACACGGCGCAGGAGGCAAGGCGAAAATTCGGCCCACCGTGCCTGTGTCGGCTCTCTGGTAGAGCTCTTCAATTAATCCCACCCCCCTGCTCTTTCCCTGTAGTTTTTTGTCCTTCAAGTATTTATCCAATTGTCTTTTGAAAGTTATAATGAATCTGCCTCCACTGCCCTATCAAGCAGTGCATTCCAGATCACAACAACTCGCTGTGTAAAAAAAATTTCATGTCACCTCTGGTTCTTTTCCAAATCATCTTCAATCTGTGTCCTCTGGTTAGCTACCCTCGTCACGGGGAACAGTTTCTCCTTATTTACTCTAACAAAACCGTCCATTATTTTGAACACCTCCATCAAATCTCCTCTTAATCTTAATGTTTCAGGTCGATGACCCTTCGTCACAACCGGAAAGTTTTCCCAGTTCTGACGAAGGGTCATGGACCTGAAACGTTAACTCTGTTTCTCTCTCCACAGATGCTGCCTGACCTGCTGAGTATTTCCAGCATTTTCTGTTTTTATTTCAGGTTTCCAGCATCCGCAGTATTTTGCTCCTATTAATCTCTGCTCTAAGGAGAACAATCCTAGCTTCTCCACATAATCAAGTCCCTCATCCCTGGTACCATTCTAGTAAATCTCCTCTGCACCCTCTCTGAGGCCTTGACATCCTTCCTAAAGTGCAGTGCCCAGAATTGGCCACAACACTCCAGCTGGGGCCTAACCAGTGATTGACACAGATTTTACACATTACATTCTGGACCAATTACTCAAGGGGGGGGGGGGGGGGGGGAGGAGAAAGCAGTCAATGACAAGCATAAGATTTTAAGATTTTCATTATTTTTATTGTGAATCTGTACTCCAAAAATCTAAAAGAATGCAGCTTAAAACTGGATGACTTGGCCCTGCAAAACAAGGAGAGCAAAGGTTAGCAAACATCCAAAATATCAACTCGCACAACAGCAGTATTGCCCAAGGTTTCTGTCACTATTCAAATTACTCAACGTCCTCAAAGTGCCATATCTTCACCTGAGGGGCTTTGCCTTTGTGATCCCCCAACAACTGGTGCACCTATTGTCCCATCAAACACTCCCAGGGCAGGTACAGCACGGGTTAGATACAGAGTAAAGCTCCCTCTACACTGTCCCATCAAACACTCCCAGGGCAGGTACAGCACGGGTTAGATACAGAGTAAAGCGCCCTCTACACTGTCCCATCAAACACTCTCAGGGCAGGTACAGCACGGGTTAGATACAGAGTAAAGCTCCCTCGGCACGGTCCCATCAAACACTCCCAGGGCAACAATTAGCACCCTCCCTCTGCACGAGTGAGACCACTACCAATCTGGCATCAATTCAGGATCTGCACCCATTAGGAAGCATGGAGACTGCGCCAATCATTTCACATCGGTCCCTTACGTGCAGCACAAGAGAGACCCTTGTCCCATGACTTGGGACTGGATTCAACCCCAGCTATCAGTGGTGAAATGGCTGCATGCAATACCACTTCAGTCTCTAATAAGTATTGTTACGGAACATACCCTCTTCTCAAATCGTACATTAACACTGCAAGTGTGAATCCAGCATGGAAGCCACAATGCATCATGTAAAAGTAATCCTCCCCCCAGTACTGGATGTAAGTAACAGGCCATCCCCACGGCCCCGGGCTCAGGAATGCTTACCTTTCTCTTCTTGTCTCCTCCCAGCTCAAAGTGCTTGCACCTCTTGATGGCCAGCATTCTCTTGGAGCGACAGTTGGGCTCCACGCACTCCAGCCTCAGCACAATCTTCTTCGTGGTCTTAGCCTGAAATCACAAGGTCAACAAATTGCCAGTAAGATCCTGGGTGGCCTCATTGAGATTACAGCGTCTGTACCCCAGTGACATTAGCACAAAGCAGAGAGTAAATACTCCCCCACGACATTGTGGGTTAAGGCCCAGTGTCACACTTACCATATGGGCCAGCAGCTCACAGGTTGAGCCGAGTTAGAGAATGCCATCTCGGCCAGCACCCGATCGCTATAGGACAGGATTGGTTCGGTATGATGCTCTCCCTGCCTCAAAGATTGTAATCTCTGGATTACTCCCGGTGCCACGTGCTAGTGAGTATAGAAATAGGAGGAGAGAGCAGATGAATGCGTGGCTAAAGAGTTGGTGCAGGAGGGAGGGCTTTAGCTTCCTGGATCACTGGGTCTGTTTCTGGGGAAGGTGGGACCTGTACAAGTCAGACGGGTTGCACCTGACTCGGAACAGGACCAACATCCTGGCGGGGAGGTTTGCTAGTACTGTTGGGGGGTTCAAACTAACTTGGCAGGGGGATGGGATACAGAGTGGAGCTATAGTAGGGGGTGATGCACAGCCAAATATAGAGGAAAAAACAAGTCAGTCTGGAAGGCAGAGCAAATATGTAATGGCACAAGGGAGTATGGCAAGGCTGGATGGCATTTATTTTAATGCAAGGAGTCATGCGAGTAAGGCAGATGAATTGAAGTTGTTGAGGAACACATGGGAGTATGATATTGTTGCTATCACAGAGACATGGTTGTGGGAGGGGCAGGACTGGCAGCTCAATATTCCGAGGTATAGAATCTTCAGGCGAGACAGGGAGTGTAAAAGAGGAGGGGGTGTCACAATATTAATCAAGGAGTCAATTACTGCAGTAAGGAGGGATGATATCTCAGCAGGTTCCTCTAATGAGGCCATATGGGTAGAACTTAAAAACAAAAAGGGGGCAAGCACTTTGCTGGGAGTGTACTATAGGCCCCCAAACAGTCAGGGGGGAGATAGAGGAACATCTGTATGGATTAGGAAAAAAAGGAGGCTTTTGGCAGATACAAAGGACTAAAAACAGTGGAAGCCCTTGGAGCATAGAAAGTGCATGGGGGTACTTAAAAAAGAGCGAAGAGAGGGCATGAAAAAACACTGGCAAATCTCAGAGCAGTGTAGAAATAATAGGGGAAAATAGTAGGGGATTTCAACTTCCCCAATATTAACTGGGATAGTCAGAGTGTGAAAGGCTTAGAGGGTGTGGAATTCTTAAAGTGCATCCAGGAGAGCTTTTTGAGCCAGCTTGTAGAAAGTCCTACAAGAGAGGGGGCGGTACTGGACCTAATTCTACGGAATGTAGCCGGGCAAGTGGTAGAAGTGACAGTAGGAGAGCATTTTGGTGACAGTGACCATAATTCGGTGAGATTTAAGGTAGTCATGGAAAAGGACAAAGATGGACTGGAAATAAAGGTTCTAAATTGGGGGAAGGCCGATTTTAATATGACAAGGCAGGATCTGGCCAAAGTGGACTGGGATCAGCTACTTGTAGGAAAATCCATATTAGAGCAGTGGGAGTCATTCAGAAAGGAAATAGAGAGTACAGCGCCAACATGTTCCCGTAAAGGTCAAGGGTGGGACCAACAGGGTGTCAAGGGATATACGAGAATGGATTAGGAAAAAAAGGGAGGCTTTTGGCAGATACAAAGGACTGAAAACAGTGGAAGCCCTAGAGGAGTATAGAAAGTGCAGGGGGTACTTAAAAAAGAAATTAGGAGCGCGAAGAGGGGGCATGAAAAAACACTGGCGGGCAAAATAAAGGGAAGTCCCAAGGTGTTTTATAAGTACAGGAAACTCTTGTTTAAACGGCACCTAAATATCTGGATTTCTCTAATAACCGGCAGAATTCATACTCCGAAAACTACAGTATACAGTCGTTTATAAGTTTTGTTTTACTGTTAAGTAATTGAAGAGTTATGGATTACCCTCAACTGGCATTACTGTACTTAATCAAGCATCTTCCACCATCCATTTAACACAACATTCTGTCGGGGAGTACCCAATTATACTGCACATTTGATTTTTTTTATTTTTGTTGGTTAAAAATAGCCTCGGTAGATATACCTCTGTTATGTGGAATTTTTAATCAACCGGCACCATCCCGGTCCCGTATACGAAAGAGTTTCCTGTATATTAAGGGCAAGAGGATAACCAGGGAAAGAGTAGGGCCCATTAGGGGACCAAAGTGGCAATCGGTGTGTAGAGCCAGAAGATGTAGGTGAGGTTTTAAATGAATATTTTGCATCTGTGTTCACTATGGAGATGGACGACGTAGGCATAGAAATCAGGCAGGGGGATTTTGAACAAATTAGCATTGAGGGGGAGGAGGTACTAGCGGTTTTAGCAGGCTTAAAAGTGGATAAATCCTCTGGCCCTGACGAGATGTATCCCAGGCTGCTGTGTGAGGCAAGGGAGGAGATTGCAGGGGCTCTGACACAAATTTTCAGAACCTCTGGCCACAGGGGAGGTGCCAGAGGACAGCTAACATAGTACCATTATTCAAAAAGGGTGGTAGGGATAAACCAGGGAATTACAGGCCAGTGAGCCTAACATCAGTGGTAGGGAAATTATTGGAAAAAATTCGGAGGGACAGAATTAGTCTCCACTTGGAGAGGCAAGGATTAATCAAGGATAGTCAGCATGGCTTTGTCAGGGGGGGGGGGGGGGGGGGGGGAGAAAGAATCATGTCTAACCAATTTGATTGAATTTTGCGAGGGGGTGACTAGGTGTGTGGATGAGGGTAGTGCAGTTGATGTAATCTACATGGACTTCAGTAAGGCTTTTGACAAAGTCCCACATGGGAGACTGGTCAAGAAGGTAAGAGCCCAAGGGATCCAGGGAAATTTGGCACATTGGATCCCAAATTGGCTTAGTGGCAGGAGGCAGAGGGTGATGGTCGAAGGTTGTTTTTGTGACTGGAAGCCTGTGTCCAGTGGTGTACCGCAGGGATCGGTGCTGGGTCCTTTGCTGTTTGCAGTGTACATTAATGATTTAGATATGAATGTAGGAGGTATGCTCAGTAAGTTCGCAGATGTGACAAAAATTGGTGGCGTGGTAAATAGCAAGGAGGGAAGCCTCAGGCTACAGGACAATATAGACGGGTTGGTTAGATAGGCAGAACAGTGGCAAATGGAATATAACCCTGAAAGTGTGAGGTGATGCATTTTGGGAGGACTAACAAGGCAAGGGAATACACAATGAATGGTAGGACCCTAGGAAGGACAGAGGAACCTTGGTGTGCATGTATATAGATCCCTGAAGGCAGCAGGACAGGTAGATAAGGTGGTTAAAAAGGCATATGGGACACTTTCCTTCATTAGCCGAGGCACAGAATATAAGAGCAGGGAGGTTATGATGGAGCTGTACAAAACGCTAGTTAGGCCACAGCTGGAATACAGTGTGCAGTTCTGGTCGCCACACTACAGGAGGGATGTGATTGCATTGGAGAGGGTGCAGAGGAGATTCACCAGGATGTTACCTGGGCTGCAGCGCTTCAGCTATGAAGAGAGACTGGACAGGCTGGGATTGTTTTCCTTAGAGCAGAGAAGGCTGAGGGGGGGCCTGATTGAGGTGTACAAAATTATGAGGGGCATAGATAGGGTAGATAGAAAGGAACTTTTCCCCTTAGTAGAAGGGTCAATAACTAAGGGGGCACAGTTTCAAGCTAAGGTGCAGGAGGTTTAGAGGGGATTTGAGGAAAAACCTTTTCACCCAGAGGGTGGTTGGAATCTGGAACTCACTGCCTGAAAGGGTGGTAGAGGCAGGAACCCTCAACATTCAAGCAGCATTTAGATGAGCACTTGAAACGCCATAGCATACAAGGCTACGGACAAAGTGCTGGAAAATGGGATTAGAATAGACAGGGCTTGATGGCCGGCGCAGACACGATGGACCGAAGGGCCTCTTTCTGTGCTGTATAACTATGACTCTATTGACTGTGTAGCCCCACACAAAGAATGAGCACTGAAGAAACCACCAGCAACTGGAGGCAGCAGCTTCGGGCGAGGAGGGAAACGGAGGAAGGACTCCAGGAATAAATATTTATATAGTCACCTCACACAGGACACCCCAAATTTTTAACTGCCAATGAACTGCCTGTGAAGTAGGCAAACACGGCAGCCACTTTGCACCCAGTAAAATTAGAGTCAGAGTTATACAGCAGAAAAATTCCACAAACAGCAACGTGATAATGACCAGATAACCTGTTACAATGATGTTGGTTGAGGGGTAATATTGGCCAAGACTCCGGGGAGAACACCCGTTCTTCCAATAGTGCTATGGGATCTTTTACGTCCACCCGTGGGGACAGACGGAGCCTCGATTTAACATCTCAGCCGAAAGACGGCACCTCTGACAGTACCGCGCACCCTCAGCACCGCACTGGGAATGTTAACCTGGATTATGTGCTCAAGTCTCTGGAGTGGGGCTTGAACTCACTACCGCCAAACTCAGACGAGAGAGCTATCACTGAGCCACGGCTGACATGGAGGAATTCTCGTCAACTAGGCTCAGAGGCAGCATTCTAATTGAGAAGGTACCCAGGCTTCTTAAATTAGGCCGGCCAGTTTGTTGAGTGCTAAAAATCATAATTAAAGCCAATGTACAAAACCTCCGGGTCCGGGGGGGGGGGGGGGGGGGGAGAGAGAGAGAATGTCTTGGGGGAGGAGACGGGGGAAGTAAGAGCCACTACGTTCACTGGGAAAACCACTCGCAGTCTGGAGGCCCAGGGTGATCACTGAGCATTTGATTTGCCCAGGTTTCGCCCCTCATGGTGCTCGGGGACAGATCCGCAGGCACTATCCACCCTCCAGCTCTGACAGCAAATGTCTGCAGGACAGTCACCCGTGGAGCGGGAAGGGACAAACAGCTGAATCCAACACCGTCCTATCCCGGAGCAGGGGGGCACTGGGAAGCGGCCAGAAGCAGAAATGCCTCACTGGCCCTAGCGCCGAGGCGAAGTGTCGCATTACGACTGATATCAACACGGAGATGAGCTAACTTGGGTGACTACACTTCAAAAGTACTTAACTGCTGTAAATTGAGGCCCCGTCTGCCCTCTCAGGTGGATGTAAAAGATCCCATGACACAATTTCAAAGAGCAGGGGGCTTCTGCCCTGGACAATATTTATCCCTCAATTGACACCACTAAATCAGATTATCTGCTCATTATCACATTACTGTTTGCTGGATCTTGCTGTGTGCAAATTGGCTGCCGCCTTTCCTACATTACAACAATGGCTACACTTCAGAAAGTGCTTCACTGGATGTAAAGCGTTTTGGGACATCCCAAGGTCATGAAAGGCACTATAGAAATGCTGTGCCTGGTACCTTGGGCAATGTAGTAACCAAACTAAACATCTGGTGAACCCACAGCATGTTCACTGATAACCGAGAGCCGCGAGTGAGTGCCAGGAAAGGCAGTGTCCAGCACAGCTCACACACCCTCTCCTCCCAGCAGCTCACTGCCATGCACTTACTACAGTCCCACTTTTCAAAATCCAAAACAGCCCCAGATTAAATACCAGGCTTTCCGCTCCCCAACAGCTGAAGACAGACTGACCGTCTATGGTTGGAAGCACGCGATCCAGGCCTAGCTAACACGACAAATGGCAGTCATTTTACTCACTTCTGCGAGTACCCCGAGGACACTAAAGATTGACAGAATCACATCTGTGATAACCGGCAACCTTCAGGTCTTCTTTCAGCTGGGGCCAGACTGCAACCCAATGGCAATTTCTTACAGTCCTAAAATTGTAAAACAGCTATAAGATCGTAGAGAAAATATGTATGAAAATTAAAAATCTTCATTCGGCCTACAACATTTGCCATCATAAATTTCTATATTTATAATGGGAATTGTGTATGTAAACCCGTGTCACTGGAGGTGCTTTTTACAGTGCAATTAGAGTGTCAAGCCAACATCAGCAGTTTCAATTAGAAACGTGCACAAGAATCTATAAAGAAACAAAAGCAGCACTAAAATGGGGACTGAATGATGTCTCCCTACACTGACCCAATCATCCCCTGCACTCATTCCGCTTTACTCAAAGCCTACACATGTCCCGACCATATATAGGAAGAGGAGGCCATTCAGCCCCTCAAGTGTCTTCTCGCTATTCTATTAGATCATGGCTGATCCGTACCTCTACCCCATTACCTGCCATAGCTCCACATCCCTTCGATTTCCTTACCCAACAAAATCGCGTCAATCTCACTCGCAAGTTTCAATTGGCCCAACATCAACAACTTGCATTTATACAGTGCCTTTAACATAGTAAAACCTTCCAAGGCGCCTCACAGGAGCACCATCAGACTAGTGCGTTAGAACAGCAATGGTAAACTAAAGGAGTGGTCTAGAGGGAGAGGGTGAATGCCAGCCAAGCACAACTGTAAAACAGTGTGGGCGCTCCCTTAGTATAATGTCAGTATTCCAGTCATGGTGCTCTTCAGGATGGTTGAGTGGATCTTATTGTTGCAGTGTACCAGCATTCTAGAGCTAGCTCATCACCCGCTGCTGACTTCACACCCACACTGGCACACCATCGATGTAAAGGAGGCATCTAGGAAGCAACCTCTTACAGGCTCAGCGCTGCGGCTGGGCAAAATGCAGGCCAATCGGCCCAGTACCAAAGAGAAGTGGCTGGGGTGGCTAAATACCAGAGTCTGCTGGAACACCCCCACACCTGATCAGACACACCCTGTATAGCCCCACACCTGATCAGATACACCCTGTATAGACCCACACCTGATCAGATACACCCTGTATAGACCCACACCTGATCAGACACACCCTGTATAGCCCCACACCTGATCAGACACACCCTGTATAGCCCCACACCTGATCAGACACACCCTGTATAGACCCACACCTGATCAGACACACCCTGTATAGCCCCACACCTGATCAGACACACCCTGTATAGACCCACACCTGATCAGACGCACCCTGTATAGACCCACACCTGATCAGACGCACCCTGTATAGCCCCACACCTGATCAGACGCACCCTGTATAGCCCCACACCTGATCAGACGCACCCTGTATAGACCCACACCTGATCAGACGCACCCTGTATAGACCCACACCTGATCAGATACATCCTGTATGGACCCACACCTGATCAGATACATCCTGTAT
This sequence comes from Squalus acanthias, assembly GCA_030390025.1. Taxonomy (NCBI): domain Eukaryota; kingdom Metazoa; phylum Chordata; class Chondrichthyes; order Squaliformes; family Squalidae; genus Squalus; species Squalus acanthias. The sequence continues at coordinate 80,633,599 of CM059430.1, read as the reverse complement.
AGGACCCACACCTGATCAGATACATCCTGTATAGACCCACACCTGATCAGAGACACCCTGTATAGACCCACACCTGATCAGATACACCCTGTGTACATCAACACAGTCCCAACAGTCCACAAAAGACATCTCATTGCCCAGCACAGAAATGTACCAAGGACAGGGTACATGTACCACCAGGAATCTATAACTTGAAGAATAACACATGTAGCTGAGATTGGTAAAACTGAAACGCCCAACCAAGCTTTCACACTTCTCAATCAAGGCAACCATAAGGAGTTAGAGGGAATATCAGACCTCTCGGCAACCCTGACGAGTCCAACAAGACTTGCATTTATATAGCACCTTTTACAACCTCAGGACATCCCAAAGTGCTTTACAGCCAATGAAGTATTTTGAAGTGTAGTCACTGTTGTAATGGAGGAGACGGGGACAGCAAGATCCCACAAACAGCAATGTGACAATGCACCAGATAATCTGCTGTAGTGATTGATATCGGCAGAGGATTAATATTGACCAGGACACCGTTTCCCTCCCAACAGTGCATGGGATTTTGCACACCCACCTGAGGGGGTAGACGGGGTGTCTGTTTAACGTCTCATCCAAAAGACGGCACCTCCCTCAGTACTGCACTGTTTAGATTATGTGAAGTCCTGGAATGGGACTTGAATTCACAGCCATCTGACTCAGAGGTAAATCAGTAAAGTACACGTGGGAGGAGATCCACTTGGTCACTCAGACACATGGTCACAGATTTGAGCAGTGCAAGTGGCAGAGAAGAACCACAAGACTGATCCATCCAATCGGGCAGATAGTGCTTTCAGAGAGCCAGCACAGGCACCACAGGCCGAATGATAACCCATTTTAGTGATGTTAGTTGAGGATAAACATTGGGCAGGACACTGGGGAGAATTCCAGTACCCTTCTTCAAAAATAGAGCCGTAGAATTTTTACGACCACCCGAAGGGGCAGGCTTAACAGCATCTCCGACAGCGCAGCACTGGAGCGAGCATCCCAAGCTACCCTCCTCTTACCTTCTTTCGGAATATAGGCTTTGTCTGGCCACCATAACCACTCTGCTTTCTGTCGTAACGCCTCTTACCTGTAGGAAGAGCTGCAGTTAGACACAGTCCCAGCACAATATTCAGCACCTAACGCGCATCCCTTAAAACAGGACACTGGCAGCCCATTACACCCAGCGCCAATCCCCACCAGCGTTTGCTCACTTACCCTGTGCGTATAAGGAGTCCTTTCCCTTCTTGTACTGGGTAACCTTGTGTGGCTGGTGCTTGCGACATTTCTTGCAGTATGTCCTACGGGTCTTTGGTACGTTGACCTGCACAGGGAAGGGGGGGGGGGGGGGGGGGTGAGTAAAACCACAACATGAGCTTCTGGTCAACATCAGACTAAAGACAGTGACACAAGGGAAGAAACCCATCGAGCTCGGAACCCAAGCGTCTCGACCTTATAGGAGCAGCAGGCGCAGATTCAACTCGGTGCTCTGCAGCACAATACCTGGGCCCCAGTGAACAGGAGCCTTTCACCCCAGCTCAGCACCTCCTCCCCAAGCGAAGGGGCTTTCCATGGGGTTCAGTTCCATGGGCCCAATGGCTCCTCCCCCGAGTCCTAGAACATGCAGGGTATGTGACTATGGGGGGGGGGGGAAGAGCAGGAGCTCTCCCCCCCACCCCTGGGGGGCCCGGGGCAGGAGCTATCTCTCTCCCCCCCCCCCCCAGGGGGGCCCGGGGCAGGAGCTCTCTTCCCCCGGGGGGCCCGGGGCAGGAGCAGGGGCTCTCCCCCCATGAGGCAGGGCCGGGCCCCAGACCAGTGACGGCTCTCGGGTTTCCCGGTTCCCTCCATTGTCCCTCAGGCCGCTGGGCTCTGGGGCCTGTGACCGGCCGCCTCCCCCGGGCCCCGCTGCTGTGTGTTGCGGGCCCGGCACCAGCCGTCTCTCCCAGGTGCAAGGTGGGGTGGAAGGCGCTGTCGCCATCGCTCTCTCCGCCGGCCCATTCCGCCGCCGGCCGGTCCCCCCGGGGGCGGGGAGCGGGCTCCGGGGCTGTCCGGGCCGGTACCGGCGTTGCCCGGCGCGGATGGCGGCGGATCCTCCTCAGGCCTCAGGCTCTCACTCACCATCTTCCCGAGTCGGCACCGGCCGCAGAGAGCGCGCTGACGTCACCGCGCAACACTTATAGCGAGCCAGGAATGCCGGGATACTGGAAACCCCAGGCTGTCGCGGGCAAGAGCGGCGCTGGGAGGACCGCGGCACCGGGAGCTGGGAGGACCACAGCCAATGGGCAGAGCAGGAGGGGGAGAGAAACTGGGAAATGTCGCAAACAGTGAGGAGGACGGTAACAGGCTGGAGGAGGACAGAGGCAGACTGGTGAAATGGGCAGATGACATTTAACACAGAGAAATGTGAAGTGATTCACTTTGGTAGGAAGAATGAGGAGAGACAATATGAACTAAATGGTACAATTTTAACAGGAGTGCAGGAACAAGGTGGCAGGACAGGTTGAGAAGGGCTGCTAATAAAGCCTACGGGATCCTGGGCTTTACTAATAGTAGAGGCATAGAGTACAAAAACCAGGCAGCTATGCTAAACCTTTACAAATCACTGGTTAGACCTCAGCTGGAGTATTGTGTCCAATTCTGGGCACCGCACTTTAGGAAGGATGTCAAGGGTTTGGAGAGGGTGCAGAGGAGATTTACAAAGATGATTCCGGGGATGAGGGACTTCAGTTACATAGATAGACTGGATAAGCTAGGACTGTTCTCTTTAGAGCAGGGAAGGTTTAGGGGAGATTTAATAGAGGTGTTCAAAATCATGAAAGGTTTTGATCAAGTAGATAGTGAGAAACTGTTTCCAGTGGCAGGAGGGTCGGTAACCAGAGGACACAGATTTAAGATAATTGGCAAAGGAGTCAGAGGGGAGATGAGATTTTTTTTTTTACACAGCGAGTTGTTAGGATCATAGAATCATTGAATAGAATCATATAAATTTATTGCACAGAAGGAGGCCATTTGGCCTATCGTGTCTGTGCCGGCTGCAAAAGAGCTATCCAGCCTAATCCCACTTTCCAGCTCTTGGCCCGTAGTCTTGTAGGTTACGGCACATCAAGCGCATATCCAAGTACTTTTTAAAAGAGGTGAGGGTTTCTGCCTCTACCACCCTATCAGGCAGTGAGTTCCAGACCCCCACCACCCTCTGGGTGAAAAAAGTTCTCCTCAACTCCCCTCTCAACCTCCGGAATCATCTTGCCCCCTGGTTATTGACCCTTCTGCTAAGGGAAACAGGTCCTTCCTATCCACTCTATCTCGGCCCCTCATAATTTTGTACACCTCAATTAAATCTCCCCTCAGCATCCTCTGTTCCAAAGAAAACAGACCCAGCCTATCCAATCATTCCTCATAGCTAAAATTCTCCAGTCCTGGCAACATCCTCGTAAATCTCCTCTGTACCCTCTCTAGTGCAATCACATCCTTCCTGTAATGTGGTGACCAGAACTGCATGCAGTACTCTAGCTGAGGCCTAACTAGTGTTTTATACAGTTGAAGCATAACCTCCCTGCTCTTGTATTCTATGCCACGGCTAATAAAGGCGAGTATCCCGTATGCCTTCTTAACCACCTTATCTATCTGGCCTGCTACCTTCAGGGATCTGTGGACATGCACTCCAAGGTCCCTTTGTTTCTCTACACTACTCAGTGTCCTACCATTTAATGTTATTTCCTTGCCTTGTTAGCCCTCCCCAAATGCATTATCTCACACTTCTCCAGATTGAATTCCATTTGCCACTTTTCTGCCCACCTGACCAGTCCATTGATATCTTCCTGCAGTCTATAGCTTTCTTCCTCACTATCAACCACATGGGCAATTTTGTATCATCTGCAAACTTCTTAAACATGCCCGCTACATTGAAGTCATTGATATATACCACTAAAAGCAATGGAACCAGTACCAATGTTTCCCCCAATTTTAAATTTGGGTGCGCAGTCCCTTTAATGGGCTGTGAGGCCCATTCAAAGTTTCATGCATGCGCAAAGTTTTAGATTGGAAAAGCCGGGAACGTTAGAGGGAACGTTGCCTAGTACTGAGCCCTGCAGAACCACATGGGAAACAGCCTTCCAGTCACAAAAACATCCGTCGACCATTACCTTTTGCTTCCTGCCTCTGAGCCAATTTTGGATCCAACTTGCCACTTTCCCTTGGATCCCATGGGCTTTTACTTTCGTGACCAGTCTTCCATGTGGAACCTTATCAAAAGCCTTGCTAAAGTCCATATAGACTACATCAAACACACTACCCTCATCGACCCTCCTTGTTGCCTCCAAAAAAAATTCAATCAAGTTAGTCAGACACGACCTTCTATAACAAATCCATGCTGACTGTCCTTGATTAATCCGGGCCTTTCTAAATGATGATTAATACTGTCTCTCCAAATTTTTTCTAACAATTTGCCCACCACCGATGATCTGGAATGCACTGCCTGAAAGGGTGGTGGAAGCAGATTCAGTAATAACTTTCAAAAGGGAATTGGATAAATACTTGAAAATGAGAAGTTTACAGGGCTATGGTTAAGAGAGGGGGAGTGGGACTAACTGGAGAGCTCTTCCAAAGAGCCGGGCACGACGGGCTGAATGGCCTCCTTCTGTGCTGTAAAATTCGATCATTCTATTAAACAGAGAGATACAGAGAAATGGGGAATGAGGAGAAAACAAAATCAGAAATATTGACAAGGAACAAGAGAAAGACAGAAAAAGCAGAGAGTAACAGAATCTCTCCCCCTCCCCTGAAGGTGCTGACTCTCCCCCCTCCCCTGAAGGTGCTGACTCTCTCCCCCCGCCCCTGAAGGTGCTGACTCTCTCCCCCCTCCTCTGAAGGTGCTGACTCTCCCCCCTCCCCTGAAGGTGCTGACTCTCTCCCCCCGCCCCTGAAGGTGCTGACTCTCTCCCCCCTCCCCTGAAGGTGCTGACTCTCCCCCCACCCCTGAAGGTGCTGACTCTCTGCCCCCTCCCCTGAAGGTGCTGACTCTCTCCCCCCGCCCCTGAAGGTGCTGACTCCCTCCCCACTCCCCTGAAGGTGCTGACTCTCCCCCCACCCCTGAAGGTGCTGACTCTGCCCCCCAGCCCTGAAGGTGCTGACTCTCTCCCCCCCCCCCCTGAAGGTGCTGACTCACCCCCTCCCCTGAAGGTGCTGACTCTCTCCCCCCTCCCCTGATGGTGCTGACTCTCTCCCCCCTCCCCTGAAGGTGCTGACTCTCTCCCCCCTCCCCTGAAGGTGCTGACTCTCTCCCCCTCCCCTGAAGGTGCTGACTCTCTCCCCCCTCCCCTGAAGGTGCTGACTCTCTCCCCCCTCCCCTGAAGGTGCTGACTCTCTCCCCCCTCCCCTGAAGGTGCTGACTCTCTCCCCCCTCCCCTGAAGGTGCTGACTCTCTCCCCCCTCCCCTGAAGGTGCTGACTCTCTCCCCCCCTCCCCTGCAATGCAGCAGCAGACTATTGGATGAGCTGAAGTTTAAGGAGAGTAGAGGTTGGGAGGCCGGCCAGGAGTGCATTGGAATAGTCGAGTCTGGAGGTGACAAAAGCATGGGTGAGGAGTCCCGCTGTAGATGGGCTGAGGTAGGTACGGATATGGGTGATATTACAGAGGTGGAAATAGGCGGTCTTTGTGATCAAGAGGATATGGGGTCAGCATCTCAGATCGGGTTGAAATAGGACGCTGAGCTTGCAAACAGTCTGGTTCAGCTGCCCCTATCCTAACTTGCACTAAGTCCCGTTCACCATCATCCCTGTGCTCACGGACCTACATTGGCTCCCGGTCCAGAAACACCTCTGTAATATATGTGTGTAGGACAAATGAAATGAAGGACAGAGACACGATGAGTTGTGAGTCAAGGTGCTTGTTTACTAGACCAGAGCGTACTGAGCATGCTCATACTAAACCATGTGACAAACCATGTGACAATACATTACACTGCTTTCCCCTTAAAAACAATGTCCATATTCCCCTCTCAAATACAACAAACTATGGTCCCACCTTTCCCAGCATTACATGTACCACATAACAAAAACTCCTGGCTTTTTACTTTTAAAATGAACTACAAATGCTACAAATGAACTACAAATCCAGTTTAATAACAGGTTTGCGGAGCCTTCCTGATCTCCAAAGGTTTTGGTGTTGAACCAGTTTTCGGGCTGTTTTGTTCTGGTTCTGAACTCAAAGATGATCCTGTTTCTATCTCAGATTTGTTTGAACCTGGTACTTCAGTTTCTGAAGTCTGAACGGACTCAAACTCATGGATGTGTTGATGATCAAGTGGTTCAAGATCATGTCTTGGTTCCTCTCTAGCAGAGATCATTTGATCTACATGAACACTTCGGATTTTGTCACCAATCTCAGCCAAATATCTCTTGGTTCCACCAACCTCTACTATGGTTCCTGTATCTCACTTGTGTGAACTCGACTTGCCAGGGGGACTGAGAACACAAACACACTCGTTTTGTCTGAAACTGCATTCTCTCTGATTGCTGTCATAATAACGTTTCTGACTCAACTGTTTCTGTTCAGCTCTTGAGGCCAAATTTGGTTGAACAAGACTCAATCATGTTCTCAATCTCCTCTTCATCAAGAGTTCTGCTGGGGTATGTCCAGTTGTAGTGTGCGGAGTAGTTCTGTACTTCAGCAAGAAATTTGGCAAATGTTGCTTCATGCTGAGTCCCGAACAACCCAGAAACACTTGCTTCTTGAGAGCTTCTTTCACGATTCTGACTGACCTTTCGGCTGCTCTGTTTGAAGCTGGATGATATGGTGGAACAAGAGTGTGTTTGATACCGTTACGTTTCATGAACTCTTGGAATAGAGCAGAACGGAACTGAGGGCCATTGTCAGAAACAAGCTCTTCAGGTAAGCCGTGACAGGCGAAGATAGACCTCAACTCATCTATGGTATGTTCAGTTGTAGTATTTGATTAAACTTACTCTCACATGTGTCCTTACTCATGATAGAGCAGTCTGCCACTGTGTCAATACACATTTCAATATATTGGTCATTGATCAAAAGTTTTGTATGGAAGTCTTTCTCACGACTGCTTGCGTTGCCGCTAGTGGCATAGATACTGTAGATGCCATTTCTTCAACATCAGGTGTGGTCACTCAATATTGTGAACTCCTCCCTTTTGTTGTTGCTGCTTTGCATTGCCACTAGAATGGTTCTTACTTCCTGCTTTCGATCTAGCTCTGCAAGCTGTTGAAATATGGCCTTGCTTCTGGCTGTGAAAACACTTCACATTTCTGTATTGGCAGGTCTGTGGTGAGTGATTTCCATTGCAGCGACAACAATTCACTGAACTGCTCTCACTGACATGCTTTTGACTTGTTCTCACAGCTTTAGGTTTGGCGGTGGCTTTGTGACTGTAGACCTCAGCTGCACTAGTCACTTGAGTTGGACGGAGCTCCCTAGCATTCTTAGACGCCATCTCCATAGATCGGGCAATTTTGCATGCTGTGTCAAACGTTAGGTTCGGAGTGTTCAGTAACTTGGACTGTGTGCGCTCATCCACCAGTCCACACACAAACTTATCTCACAACGCACGATCCAAAAATGTGCCGAAGTTCCAATGCAGAGAGGTTTTTAAGAGCTACAATGTGCTCACTGATGGTTTCACTTTATTTTGGTACCAAACTTATAGCTCTCTGCTATTTCTAACGGCTTTGTGTCGAAATTGTCCTCGAGTTTCTCGACAATGTCTTCAAACAACACATCCTTCACTTTCCCTGACGCGAGTAGGTTTGTCAATGTTCCGTAGACATCGGGCCCAATCTCTGCGAGAAAAATTGCTTTCTTCTGTTCATGAATTATTTACTTTGAGCTTGAACATTCTCATCTGCACCTTCGGTCTCAATAATGTTATTGGCCTTAAAAAACATCTCCATCCGCTCAATGTAAGAACTGAATGGTTCGTGAGCCCAGTCATACAGGCCGAGGCTTCCGATGAATCCCGTAGGCGAGACCATGATTGTCCCGATCCCGTCGAACAGTGACTCAGCCGCTACCTGTGTACCTGTGAGAATCAACGCCGCTGTTGCTGTGTATACACACACGCGAAGGCAAAGCACAGACGATTCTGCATCAGCATTAACAGTAAAACATCACCAAAAATTCAGTTTAGGTGTCACAAATTCACCTTAAACTTTTCCACTCGAAGGTTGAACACTGATGATCCCTAAAATTGGCTTTGGGATTCCATTCTCGTCACCAAAATGTAATATATGTGGGTAGAACAAATGAAGGACAGAGACACGATGAGCTACGAGTCCATGAGCTTACTTTATCAGGCCAGAGCGAACTGAGCATGCTCATACTAAACCATCTGACAAACCATGTGACAATACATTACAGCCTCGATTTTAAAATTCTCATCCTTGTTTTCAAATCCCTCCATGGCCTCACCCCTCCCTGTCTCTGTAACTTCCTCCAGCCCCACAACCCCCCGAGATCTCTGCGTTTCTCCAACTCTGGCCTCTTGAGCATCCCCAATTTTAATCGCTTCACCATTGGTGGCCGTGCCTTCAGCTGCCGAGGCCCTAAGCTCTGGAATTCCCTCCTTAAACCTCTCTGCCTCTCTACCTCTCTCTCCTTTAAGACGCTCCTTAAAACCTACCTCTTTGACAAAGCTTTTGGTCACCTGTCGTACTGTGTCCTTATGTGGCACAGTTTCAAATTTTGTTTGATAACGCTCCTGTGAAGCGTCTTGGGAGGTTTTACTACGTTAAAGATGCTATATAAATGTAAGTTATTGTTGACTCTCTCCCCTCCCCTGAAGGTGCTGACTCTCTCCCCTCCCTTGAAGGTGCTGACTCTCTCCCCTTCCCCTGAAGGTGCTGACTCTCTCCCCTTCCCCTGAAGGTGCTGACTCTCTCTCCCCTCCCCTGAAGGTGCTGACTCTCTCCCCTCCCCTGAAGGTGCTGACTCTCTCCCCCCTCCCCTGAAGGTGTTGACTCTCTCTCCCCTCCCCTGAAGGTGCTGACTCTCTCCCACCCTCCCCTGAAGGTGTTGACTCTCTCTCCCCTCCCCTGAAGGTGCTGACTCTCTCCCCCCTCCCCTGAAGGTGCTGACTCTCTCCCCCCTCCCCTGAAGGTGTTGACTCTCTCTCCCCTCCCCTGAAGGTGCTGACTCTCTCTCCCCTCCCCTGAAGGTGCTGACTCTCTCCCCCTCCCCTGAAGGTGCTGACTCTCTCTCCCCTCCCCTGAAGGTGCTGACTCTCTCTCCCCTCCCCTGAAGGTGCTGACTCTCTCCCCTCCCCTGAAGGTGCTGACTCTCCCCCCTCCCCTGAAGGTGCTGACTCTCCCCTCCCCTGAAGGTGCTGACTCTCTCCCCTCCCCTGAAGGTGCTGACTCTCTCCCCTCCCCTGAAGGTGCTGACTCTCCCCTCCCCTGAAGGTGCTGACTCTCTCCCCTCCCCTGAAGGTGCTGACTCTCTCCCCTCCCCTGAAGGTGCTGACTCTCTCCCCCTCCCCTGAAGGTGCTGACTCTCTCCCCCCTCCCCTGAAGGTGCTGACTCTCTCTCCCCTCCCCTGAAGGTGCTGACTCTCTCCCCCCTCCCCTGAAGGTGTTGACTCGCTCCCCCCTCCCCTGAAGGTGTTGACTCTCTCTCCCCTCCCCTGAAGGTGCTGACTCTCTCCCCCCCCTCCCCTGAAGGTGCTGACTCTCTCCCTCCCCTGAAGGTGCTGACTCTCTCCCCTCCCCTGAAGGTGCTGACTCTCTCCCCTCCCTGAAGGTGCTGACTCTCCCCTCCCCTGAAGGTGCTGACTCTCTCCCCTCCCCTGAAGGTGCTGACTCTCTCCCCTCCCCTGAAGGTGCTGACTCTCTCCCCCTCCCTGAAGGTGCTGACTCTCTCTCCCCTCCCCTGAAGGTGCTGACTCTCTCTCCCCTCCCCTGAAGGTGCTGACTCTCTCCCCTCCCCTGAAGGTGCTGACTCTCCCCCCTCCCCTGAAGGTGCTGACTCTCCCCTCCCCTGAAGGTGCTGACTCTCTCCCCTCCCCTGAAGGTGCTGACTCTCTCCCCTCCCCTGAAGGTGCTGACTCTCCCCTCCCCTGAAGGTGCTGACTCTCTCCCCTCCCCTGAAGGTGCTGACTCTCTCCCCTCCCCTGAAGGTGCTGACTCTCTCCCCCTCCCCTGAAGGTGCTGACTCTCTCCCCCCTCCCCTGAAGGTGCTGACTCTCTCTCCCCTCCCCTGAAGGTGCTGACTCTCTCCCCCCTCCCCTGAAGGTGTTGACTCGCTCCCCCCTCCCCTGAAGGTGTTGACTCTCTCTCCCCTCCCCTGAAGGTGCTGACTCTCTCCCCCCCTCCCCTGAAGGTGCTGACTCTCTCCCTCCCCTGAAGGTGCTGACTCTCTCCCCTCCCCTGAAGGTGCTGACTCTCTCCCCTCCCCTGAAGGTGCTGACTCTCCCCTCCCCTGAAGGTGCTGACTCTCTCCCCTCCCCTGAAGGTGCTGACTCTCTCCCCTCCCCTGAAGGTGCTGACTCTCTCACCTCCCCTGAAGGTGCTGACTATCTCCCCCTCCCTTCCCCTCCCCTGAAGGTTCTGATCTGAAATTCTTGAACTCAATGTTGAGTCCGGAAGGCTGTAAAGTGCCTAATTTAAAGATGAGGTGCTGTTTCTCGAGCTTCCGTTGAGCTTCATTCGAACAGTGTAGGAGGCCGAGGACACAGTGTGGGTGTGAGGGGGAGAATTAAAATGACAAGCGACCAGAAGCTCAGGGTCACGCTTGCGGACTGAACGGAGGTGTTCTGCAAATTTATCACGCAATCTGCGTTTCGTCTCCCCTATGTTAGAGCGCTCCCTCATCACTGCATTGGGAGTGTCAGCTTGGATTTTGTGCTCAAGTCTCTGGAGTGGGACTTGAACCCACAACCTTCTGACTCGGGTGAGGGTGACACCACTGAGCCAGGGCTGACACATTAGCTGCTGTTACAATGCTAGGTTTTCAAGAATTGAAGTGATGTCAGGCACGATCTTTCCTTCTAAACCCATACTCGCCGTTTCTGATTAAGTTGCAGTTCTAAAGGATCTGCTTCTTGGAATAGCTTGCACCATTTTGCCTGTTGTGACAACAACACAGATAAAGAACCTTGTGACTCAGAGGTGAGAGTGCAACCTCTGAGCCACCGCTTACACCTCCACACAGATCATTTGTTGTGAATACGAGCAGTCGGTTTGGAGACAGCCGGTACAGAGTGGAGTTCTTGACATCCAACAGGTGGGGGCAGCAAGGGGATGTGTAATTAAATATTAATTTAAATAAAAACTGCCCTCTGATCGAAATGAGGAACTTATTTGGTAGTTCCTGGCAACAGGGTGGAGCTAACAGTGGCTCAGAGGAATTGAACTAGTAGAGAGAGAGAGAGCGAGAGAAGCTTAAACTGATCTTGGTGGCTGTACATGGGGAGTTTGTAGGTAAGTGAAAGGATAAGGAACAAGGATTCTTTCTGGATTTGGGGGTCTGTGTAATAATCTGTGTACTGCATTTCAATCCAACTTGTATTTTCACGGTGGGTGTTGCATGAATGAAGTTTTGTAAGTGGTTCATTTTCCTGTTGAGTTTGGATTTGGGGAACTGCAGAATTGTAAATATATGTGTTATTTATTTCTGCAGCTCTGACACGTTGAGTGAATGGTGGGGAGAGGGGTCACTGTGTTTGTGCTGGTCCTGCGGGCTCGCGATTTGCCCGTGTATACACGATGGACTGAGTGCTTCTGTCTAAGTCTGCTGCTCTCTCCCCTGTGCTCTCCACCCAGCTCCCCTTGCAGTGAGGCAGCCACAGTCTGCAGTGTAGAAAGCCTTGATTGAGCGAGGCTGGGTCTAACTTCAGGCTTCGGTGAAGGTGTGATTCTTTCAAAACCACCAGCAAAAGTATTTCATTCTTTGGCACAGATGAGACACAGTTATTTTCAACAGGGGGAGCCTGCCTTTTAAAGCTGTAAACTCTCTCATTTTGGTCACCTTTCCACTGGGGTTTACCAATATCTTCGGGATAGAAATTTAAACCTTGCTTTTAACACCAATCTAAAAACTTACTGTGATGGTCACCCCAACAGAAAGAAATCTCTAAGTGCCAGTACTGAGGAAGCACTGCACTGTCGGAGGTGCCGTCTGTCGGATGAGACATTAAACCAAGGCCCCATCTGCCTTCTTTGGTGGACATGAAAGATCCCATGGCACTATTTCATAAGAACATAATAATTAGGAGCAGGAGTCGGCCATACGACCCCTCGAGCCTGCTTCACCATACGACCCCTCGAGCCTGCTCCGCCATTCAATAAGATCATGGCTGATCTTCTACCTCAACTCTACTTTGCTCCCCTATCCCAACCCCTTGATTCCCTTAGTGCCAAAAAATCTATTGATCTCAGCCTTGAATATACTCAACGATTGAGCCTCCGTAGCCCTCTGGGGTAGAAAATTCCAAAGATTCACCACCCTCTGAGTGAAGAAATTTGGAAGAAGAGCAGGGGAGTTCTGGCCAATATTTACCCCTCAACCCACATAACTGAAAAAAAGATTAGCTATAAAAAAGATTGCTGTTTGTGGGAGCTTGCTGTGCGCAAATTGTCTGCCACGTTTCCTACATTACAACAGTGAATACACTTCAAAAAGTACTTCATTGGCTGTGAAGCACTGTGGGACGTCCTGAGGTTGTGAAAAGTCTTTGGGGGAAAATTCAGTGGCGCCCCCTGTGGGGCGCAAACGTCGCCGGAGCACTAATTTTAGTGTCCCAAAAAAGTTGGCACCCCTGCGCCGTTAATTCAGTGGTAGCGCCCCAAGCAGGAGGCAGGGCTACTGGAAGCGCTCCCTCTCGTTCCTGGGGCGCTACCATTGAATATCGCGGCACTAGGTGCAACAGCGCCACGCGCGTCGGCACTTAGCGCCGCGTCATTGCAGGCCTCACGTCCCTGGTTAAAGGGGAGGGGCCTATCGCTGTGTGCACCGGGGTCCTGCTGGACCACCAGGGAGCAGGGTGCCGGGAAAGGAGCCCGATCGTGGCCGGCACCCCGCATGAAGAAGCGGAAGGGGGCAGGTGCTGGCAGTCGGCCAAAAAAACATGGCCGCCCAACACCTGCCCTTTAAATTGCGCCGCCGCAGCTGCAAAAACGCCCCCTGACCCTGTCGGACATATCGTCTGGCGATAGGTCAGGGGGCGCAACCCAAGGTTGCGGGTGGCGCTGCACACGGCGATGATGTCATCGCTGGCGGTGCAGCGCCACGGGGCACTACCGCCTAACGCCGTCGCTAACCTCGCGCTGAATTTCATGGGTGGTGTTAGCGGCGCCGCGCCCGGGCACTAGGGGATTTGCAAAGGAACCCAAATTCACCCCATTTTTCACTTTTTCTAAATGATAGCAAATAGACACATAAAACGGATCTCCAGTCTGGGCAGTGTGGGCTGGTCTGGGTCAGGACAGTAATAGGGGCTATGAATCGAAGAAAGGCTCCTGGGTCAGGGAGGACATACACTCAGGCAAGGATCACTGTTCAGTGGCTCCTGCTGAAAAATGAGCAGGTGTGGATATAGGTTTAATTACAGGACGTACGGCACCACACCGAAGGTCGAAGATCTTGTCAACACTTACTGTCTGGCTCACAGGAAGAATGACCACTTGGTATCAGAGAGCACTTGACATTCCTGGAACACACACCCCCTCAACACACAGAACACAGGAACACAGGCCCCATCAATACATAGCACCAAGGAACACACACCCCCTCAACACACAGAACACAGGAACAAACACCCCCTGAACACACAGAACACAGGAACACACATCCCATCAACACACAGTACACAGGAACACACGCCACATCAACACACAGAACACAGGAACACACACCCCATCAACACACAGAACACAGGAACACACACCCCCTGAACACACAGAACACAGGAACAAACACCCCCTCAACACACAGAACACAGGAACACACACCCCATCAACACACAGAACACAGGAACACACACCCCCTGAACACACAGAACACAGGAAAACACACCCCATCAATACACAGCACCCTGAAACACACACCCCATCAATACACAGCACCCTGGAACACACACCCCATCAATAGACAGCACCCTGGAACACATCCCCCATCAATAGACAGCACCCTGAAACACACACCCCATCAATACACAGCACCCTGGAACACACACCCCATCAATACACAGCACCCTGAAACACACACCCCATCAATACACAGCACCCTGGAACACACACCCCATCAATACACAGCACCCTGGAACAGACACCCCATCAATACACAGCACCCTGGAACACACAACACTTCAATACACAGCACCCTGGAACACACACACCATCAACACAAAGAACCCTGGAACACTCACCCCATCAACACACAGCACACTGCAACATACACCCCATCAATACACAGCACCCTGAAACACACACTCCATCAATACACAGCACCCTGAAACACACACCCCATCAATACACAGCACCCTGGAACACACACCCCATCAATAGACAGCACCCTGGAACACATCCCCCATCAATAGACAGCACCCTGAAACACACACCCCATCAATACACAGCACCCTGGAACACACACCCCATCAATACACAGCACCCTGAAACACACACCCCATCAATACACAGCACCCTGGAACACACACCCCATCAATACACAGCACCCTGGAACAGACACCCCATCAATACACAGCACCCTGGAACACACAACACTTCAATACACAGCACCCTGGAACACACACACCATCAACACAAAGAACCCTGGAACACTCACCCCATCAACACACAGCACACTGCAACATACACCCCATCAATACACAGCACCCTGAAACACACACTCCATCAATACACAGCACCCTGAAACACACACCCCATCAATACACAGAACACAGGAACACACACCCCATCAATACATAGCACCATGGAACAAACACCCCATGAATACACAGCACACTGAAACACACACCCCATCAATACTGAGAACACAGGAACACACACCCCATCAACACACAGAACACAGGAACACACACCCCATCAACACACAGAACACAGGAACACACACCCCATCAATATACAGCACACTGGAACACACACGCCATCAACAAACAGCACCCTGGAACACACACCCCATCAATACACAGCACCCTGGAACACACACCCCATCAATACACAGCACCCTGGAACACACACCCCATCAGTACACAGCACCCTGGAACACATCACCCCATCAATACAGAGCAGCCGGAAACATACACCCCATCAATACACAATACCCTGGAACACACACCCCATCAATACACAGCACCCTGGAACACACACCCAATCAATAGACAGCACCCTGGAACACCCACCCCATCAATACACAGCACCCTGGAACACACAGCCCATCAATACACAGCACCCTGGAACACACACCCCATCAATACACAGCACCCTGGATAAACACCCCATCAATACACAGCACCCTGCAACACACACCACATCAACACACAGCACCCAGGAACACACACCCCATCCATACACAGCACCCTGGATACACACATCAAAACACTCCACCCTGGAACACACACCCCATCAACACACAGCACCCTGGAACACACACCTCATCAATAAACACAGCACCCAGGAACACACACACCATCAATACACAGCACCCTGGAACACACAGCCCATCAATACACAGCACCCTGGAACACACAGCCCATCAATAAACACTGCACCCAGGAACACACACACCATCAATACACAGCACCCTGGAACACACAGCCCATCAATACACAGCACCCTGGAACACACACCTCATCAATACACAGCACCCTGGAACACACACCTCATCAATACACAGCACCCTGGAACACACACCTCATCAATACACAGCACCCTGGAACACACACCTCATCAATACACAGCACCCTGGAACACACACACCATCAACACACAGCACCCTGGAATACACACCACATCAATACACAGCACCCTGGAACACTCACCCCATCAATACACAGCACCCTGGATAGACACCACATCAATACACAGCACCCTGGAACACACACCCCATCAATACACAGCACCCTGCAACCTACACCCCATCAATAAACAGCACCCTGAAACACACACCCCATCAATACACAGAACACAGGAACACACGCCCCATCAATACACAGCACCCTGGAACACGCACCCCATCAATACACAGCTCCCTGAAACACACACCCCATCGATAGACCGCACCCTGGAACACACACCCCATCAATACACAGCACCCTGAAACACACACCCCATCAATACACAGCACCGTGGAACACACACCCCAACAATACACAGCACCCTGGAACACACGCCCCATCAATACACAGCACCCTGGAACACACAGCCCAACAACACACAGCACCCTGGAACGCACACCCCATCAATACACAGCACCCTGGAACACACGCCCCATCAATACACAGCACCCTGGAACACACAGCCCAACAACACACAGCACCCTGGAACACACACCCGATCAATACACAGCACACTGAAACACACACCCCATCAATACACAGCATCCTGGAACACACACCCCATCAATACACAGCACCCTGGAACACACACCACATCAACACACAGCACCCAGGAACAAACACCCCATCAATACACAGCACCCTGGATACACACACCCCATCAACACACTGCACCCTGGAACACACACCCCATCAACCAACAGAACCCTGGAACACACACCCCATCAACACACAGCACCCTGGAACACACACCCCATCAACACACTGCACCCTGGAACACACACCCCATCAATACACAGCACCCTGGAACACACAGCCCATCAATAAACACAGCACTCTGGAACACACACCCCATCAATACACAGCACCCTGGAATACACACCCCATCAATACACAGCACCCTGGAACACACACCCCATCAATACACAGCACCCAGGATACACACCCCATCAATACACAGCACACTGGAACACACACCACATCAACAGACAGCCCCCAGGAACACACACCCCAACAATACACAGCACCCTGGATAGACACCACATCAACACACAGCACCCTGGAACACACACCTCATCAATACACAGCACCATGGAACACACACCCCATCAATACACAGCACCATGGAACACACACCCCATCAATACACAGCACCATGGAACACACACCCCATCAATACAGAGCACCCTGGAACACACACCCCATCAATACACAGCTCCCTGAAACACACGCTCCATCAATACACACAGCACCCTGGATACACACCCCATCAACCAACAGAACCCTGGAACACACACACCATCAACACACAGAACCCTGGAACAAACACACCATCAACACACAGTACCCTGGAACAAACACCCCATCAATACACAGCACCGTGGAACACACACCCCATCAATACACAGCACCCTGGATAGACACCCCATCAATACACAGCACCCTGCAACACACACCCCATCAACACACAGAACACAGGAACACACACCCCATCAATACACAACACCCTGAAACACACACCCCATCAATACACAGCACCCTGAAACACACACCCCATCAATACTGAGAACACAGGAACACACACCCCATCAACACACAGAACACACGGAACACACCCATCAATATACAGCACACAGGAACACACACCCCATCAATACACAGCACCCTGGAACACACAGCCCATCAACACACAGCACCCTGGAACACACACCCCATCAATACACAGCACCCAGGATACACACCCCATAAATACACAGCACACTGGAACACACACCACATCAACACAAATAACCCTGGAACACTCACCCCATCAACACACAGCACCCTGCAACATACACCCCATCAATACACGGCACCCTGAAACACACACTCCATCAATACACAGAACACAGGAACACACGCCCCATCAATACATAGCATCATGGAACACACACCCCATCAATACACAGCACCCTGAAACACACACCCCATCAATACTGAGAACACAGGAACACCCACCCCATCAATACACAGAACACAGGAACACACACCCCATCAACACACAGAACACTGGAACACACACCCCATCAATATACAGCACACTGGAACACACACCCCATCAACACACAGAACACAGGAACACACACCCCATCAATACACAGCACCCTGGAACACACAGCCCATCAACACACAGCACCCTGGAACACACAACCCATCAATACACAGCACCCAGGATACACACCCCATAAATACACAGCACACTGGAACACACACCACACCAACAGACAGCACCCAGGAACACACTCCCCAACAATACACAGCACCCTGGATAGACACCCCATCAATACACAGCACCCTGCAACACACACCCCATCAACACACAGAACACAGGAACACACACCCCATCAATACACAGCACCCTGGAACACTCACCCCATCAATACACAACACCCTGGAACACACACCCCATCAATACACAACACCCTGAAACACACACCCCATCAATACACAGCACCCTGGAACACACACCCCATCAATACACAATACCCTGGAACAAACACCCCATCAATACACAGCACCGTGGAACACACACCCAATCAATACACAGCACCCTGGAACACAAACCCCATCAATACACAGCACCCTGGATAAACACCCCATCAATACACAGCACCCTGGAACACACACCACATCAACACACAGCACCCAGGAACACACACCCCATCCATACACAGCACCCTGGAACACACACCACATCAACACACAGCACCCAGGAACACACACCCCATCCATACACAGCACCCTGGATACACACAACATCAAAACACACCAGCGTGGAACACACACCCCATCAACACACAGCACCCTGGAACACACACCTCATCAATACACAGCAACCTGGAACACACACCCCATCAATAAACACAGCACCCTGGAACAGACACACCATCAATACACAGAACACAAGAACACACACCCCATCAATACACAGCAACCTGGAACACACACCCCATCAATACACAGCACCCTGGAACACACACCCCATCAACACACAGAACACAGGAACACACACCCCATCAATACACAGCACCCTGGAACACACAGCCCATCAACACACAGCACCCTGGAACACACACACCATCAATACACAGCACCCAGGATACACACCCCATAAATACACAGCACACTGGAACACACACCACATCAACAGACAGCACCCAGGAACACACACCC
This sequence comes from Squalus acanthias, assembly GCA_030390025.1. NCBI lineage: Eukaryota > Metazoa > Chordata > Chondrichthyes > Squaliformes > Squalidae > Squalus > Squalus acanthias. Next base: position 80,614,344 of record CM059430.1, on the reverse strand, counting down.
CAACAATACACAGCACCCTGGATAGACACCACATCAATACACAGCACCCTGGAACACACACCCCATCAATACACAGCACCCTGGAACACACACCCCATCAATACACAGCACCCTGAAACACACACCCCATCAATACAGAGCACCCTGGAACACACACCCCATCAATACACAGCACCCTGGAACACACACCCCATCAATACAGAGCACCCTGGAACACACACCCCATCAATACACAGCACCCTGGAACACACACCCCATCAACACACATAACCCTGGAACAAACACACCATCAACACACAGCACCCTGGAACACACACCCCATCAATATACAGCACCCTGGAACACACACCGCATCAATACACACAGCACCCTGGAACACACACCCCATCAACACACAGCACCCTGGAACACACACCCCATCAATACACAGCACCCTTAAACACTCACCCCATCAATACACAGCACCCTGAAACACTCACCCCATCAATACACAGAACACAGGAACACAGGCCCCATCAATACATAGCACCATGGAACAAACACCCCATCAATACACAGCACCCTGAAACACACACCCCATCAATACACAGCACCCTAGAACACACACCCCATCAATACACAGCACCCTGAAACACACACCTCATCAATAGACAGCACCCTGAAACACACACCCCATCAATACACAGCACCCTGAAACACACAACCCATCAATACACAGCACCCTGGAACACACACCCCATCAATACACAGCACCCTGAAACACACACACCATCAATACACAGCACACTGGAACACACACCCCATCAACACACAGAACACAGGAACACCCACCCCATCAATACACAGCACACTTGAACACACACCCCATCAATACACAGCACCCAGGATACACACCCCATCAATACACAGCACCCTGGAACACACACCCCATCAATACACAGCACCCTGGAACACACACCCCCATCAATACACAGCACCCTGCAACACTCACAACATCAATAAACACAGCACCCTGGAACACACACCCCATCAATATACAGCAGCCTGGAACACACACCCCATCAATATACAGCACCCTGGAACACACACCTCATCAATACACAGCACCCTGGAACACACACCCCATCAACACACAGAACCCCGGAACAAACACACCATCAACACACAGCACCCAGGATACACACCCCATCAATACAAACCCTGGAACACACACCCCATCAATACACCGCACCCTGGAACACACACCCCATCAATACACAGCACCCTGCAACACTCACAACATCAATAAACACAGCACCCTGGAACACACACCCCATCAATACACAGCACCCAGGATACACACCCCATCAATACAAACCCTGGAACACACACCCCATCAATACACCGCACCCTGGAACACACACCCCATCAATACACAGCACCCTGCAACACTCACAACATCAATAAACACAGCACCCTGGAACACACACCCCATCAATACACAGCACCCTGGAACACACACCCCATCAATACACAGCACCCTGAAACATACAACACTTCAATACACAATACCCTGGAACAAACACCCCATCAATACACAGCACCCTGGAACAAACACCCCATCAATATACAGCACCCTGGAACACACACCACATCAACACACAGCACCCTGGAACACACACCCTATCCATACACAGCACCCTGGATAAACACCACATCAACACACAGCACCCTGGAACACACACCCCATCGATAAACACAGCACCCTTGAACACACACCCCATCAATACACAGCACCCTGGAACACACACCCCATCAATAAACACAGCACCCTTGAACACACACCCCATCAATACACAGCACCCTGGAACAGACACCCCATCAATACACAGCACCCTGGAACACACACCCCATCAATACACAGCACCCTGTAACACACTCCCCATCAACACACAGCACCCTGGAACACACACCCCATCAATACACAGCACCCTGGAACACACACCCCATCAATACACATTACCCTGGAACACACATCCCATCAATACACAGCACCCTGGAACACACACCCCATCAACACACAGCACACTGGAACACACACCCCATCTTTCAGAAGGCTTTCGATCAGGTCCCGCCTAAGAGATTAGCGTGTAAAGTTAAGTCACTTGGGATTGGGGGCAAGGTATTGACTTGGATAGAGAACTGGTTTGCAGACAGAAAGCAATGAGTTGGAATAAACGGGTCTTTTTCCGAGTGGCAGGCAGTGACTAGTGCGGTACCGCAGGGATCAGTCCTAGGACCCCAGCTATTCACAATATATATTAATGATCTAGACGAGGGAATTGGATATAATATCTCCAAGTTTGCAGACGACACAAAGCTGGGTGGGAGTGTGTGCCGTGAGGAGGATGCTGAGAAACTCCAGTATGATTTGGACAGGTTGGGCGATTGGGCAGAAGCATGACAGATGCAATATAATGTGGATAAATGCGAGGTTATCCACTTTGGTGTCAAAAACAGGAAGGCAGATTATTATCTGAATGGCGATAGATTGGGAGAAGGGGAAGTGCAACGAGACCTGGGTGTCCTTGTGCACCAGTCGCTGAAGGTAAGCATGCAGGTGCAGCAGGCGGTTAAGAAGGCAAATTGTATGTTGGCCTTCGTAGCGAAAGGGTTCGATTACAGGAACAAGGATGTCTTGCTGCAGTTATACAGGGCCTTGGTGAGACCACATCTTGAGTATTGTGTGCAGTTTTGGTCGCCTTATCTGAGGAAGGATGTTCTTGCCATGGAGGGAGTGCAGCGAAGATTCACCAGGCTGATACCTGGGATGGCAGGAATAACGTATGAGGAGAGATTGGGTCGATTGGGCTTATACTCGCTGGAGTTTAGAAGAATGAGAGGGGATCTCATTGAAACTTATAAAATTCTAACAGGACTAGACAGACGAGATGTAGGAAGGATGTTCCCGATGGCCGGGGAGTCCAGAACCAGGGGTCACAGTCTAAGGATAAGGGGTAAGCCATTTAGGACTGAGATGAGGAGGAATTTCTTCACCCAGAGAGTGGTAAACCTGTGGAATTCTCTACCACAGAAGGCAGTAGAGGCCAATTCATTAAATATATTCAAGAAGGAATTAGATATATTTCTTAAAGCTAAAGGGATCAAGGGATATCGAGAGATGGCAGGGACAGGGTACTGTATTTGGATGATCAGCCATGATCTCATTGAATGGCGGAGCAGGCTCGAGGGGCTGAATGGCCTACTCCTGCTCCTATCTTCTATGTTTCTATGATTCTATGTTTCTATCAATATACAGCACCCTGGAACACACACCCCGTCAATACACACAGCACCCTGGAACACACACCCCATCAATACACAGCACCCTGGAACACACACCCATCAATACACAGCACCCTGGAACACACACCCCATCAATACACAGCACCCTGGAACACACACCCCATCAATATACAGCACCCTGGAACACACACCCCATCAATACACAGCACCCTGGAACACACACCCCATCAATACACAGCACCCTGGAACACACACCCCATCAACACACAGCACCCTGGAACACACACCCCATCAATACACAGCACCCTGGATCCACACCCCATCAACACACAGCACTCTGGAACACACACCCCATCAACACTCAGCAACCCGGAACCCACAGCCCATCAAGAGACAGCACCCTGGAACCGTACCCCTTCATGTGTGAGCCGAGACAGTGATAGTCAACAGAGAATTTCACTGTGAAGGGCACCGCACCCAAACCCAGTCGTGTCCTTGCCCGATACCCATTCACTGGCACCTTGTATCAGGAGTCACAGGATGGAATTCAGGAACAGGAAGCCTGTCAGATTCCTACCACAAGCGCTGTCTGTCTGAGATCAGCAAATTCAGTTGGGAATTGAGCCTGGGGCCTTCTGGTTCCAGTGACCAGCATCACCCCAGGTGCTGCCCTTACCAACTTAGTTTCTGTGGAAGTCCAATGTTCTCTGATTTCGCTCCTCTGAAGTGCCTTGGGACATTTTACATCCTATGTTACTATGACAAAGGTAAACTCTCCCTCCTCGTCCATCTCGAACTGTCTGCAGCCTTGGACACAGTTGACCACTCCATCCTCCTCCAATGCCTCTCCTCCATCCTCCAGCTGGGTGGGTCTGCACTCGTCTGGTTCCATTCTTATGTATCTAATCGCAGCCAGAGAATCACCTACAGTGGCTTCTCTTCCTGCTCCCGCACTGTTACCTCTGGTGTCCCCCAAGGATCTATCCTTGGCCCCCTCCTATTTCTCATCTCATCTACATTCCCCTCGGCGACATTATCCAAAATAACAGCATCAGTTTCCAGTGTATAGAGACAACACCCATCTCTACCTCACCACCACCTCTCTCAACCTCCCCACTGTCTCTAAATTGTCAGACCGCTTGTCCAACATCCAGTACTGGATGAGCAGAAATTTCCTCCAACTAATTATTGGGAAGACCTCAGCCATTGTGCTTGGTCCCCGCCCCAAACTCCGTTCCCTAGGCACCGACCCCATCCCTCTCCCTGGTAACTGTCTGAGGCTGAGCCACACTCTTCACAATCTTGGTGTCATATTTGTAATAAAGGCTGACATACCATTTGCTTTCCTAATTGCTTGCTCTACCTGCATGTTAACTTTCTGGGATTCGTGTACAAGGACACCCAGTGGGAACGATCTTTCAAAACCTTTTCGAATTTTTGCAAATCTCTTTCTAGTCAGTGGGTTACCTGATACCAGTCAAACTGAAGAGAGCTCCCAGGTTGTCGACCAGTTTTTTGCTATTTTATTACATTTAACAAACAGTGAAAGTGAAATGTATCGGTTCAGTTTCAACGCTGTTCCTGGTGGGCAGCATGAACTGTCTGTAACTCATGTACGTGCTAGCCTGGAATACCAGCACAGGCTGACACCAACCCCTTTTCTTGGACACACCTTCCAAACAGCCCTGAATATAGAACGAGAAGAAGAAATGAAAAGATTTACATTGATATGGAACCTTTTCAATCCACAGGACATCTCAAAGTGCTTCACAGCCAATGAATCACTCCCTTTGTCCACTATTAGCAGCCGTGACATCAGCCGCTTCGGACTCACACCATGGAGTTCCCTCCCTAAACTTCTCGAACTCTCTCTTCCTTTAAGACCCTCCTTAAAACCCACCTCTTTGGCTAAGCTTTGGGTCACCCCGTCCAGATATCTCCTTTTGTCGCTCCGTGTCCATTTTTTTGGATGACGCCTCTGTGAAGCACCTTGGGAAGTTTCTCCACGGGAAGGGCACTGTATGAACACCAGTTGTTGGTGTCGCTGAAGTGCTGTCACTGTAGTTGTGCAGGAAAGCACAGCAGCCAATTGGAGCACAGCAAAATTCCCATATCTTCCCATATCCCTTAATACCTCTGGTTAACAAAAATCTATCAATCTCAGATTTACAATTAAGAATTGATCTAGCATCAGTTGCCGTTTGCAGAAGAGAGTTCCAAACTTCTACCACCCTTTGTGTGTGGAAGTGTTTCCTAATTTCACTCCTGGCTCTAATTTTTAGACTATGCCCCCTAGTCCTAGAGTCCCCTTAATATCTTGAAAATGAGAAGTCGCACAACACCAGGTTATAGTCCAAGGGGTAAAAATTGAGTCGCGCCCCATTTGGGGCGCTAACCTCGCCGGGGCGCGACTTTTAGCGCCCCGAAAAAATTAGCGGCCCCGCGCCGGAACTTCAGTGGTTGCGCCCCAAGAGGGAAGCGGGGCGCAACTGGAAGCACCCCGCATCCTTCTTGGGGCGCTGCGAGTGAATATCCTGGCGCTACGTGCCGCAGCGCCACGCGCTGCGGCACGTCGCGCCGCGGTATTGCAGGCCTTCCTCCCCTTCTTAAAGGGGAGGGGCCTTGCGCAGCGCGAACCGGGGCCCAGCTGGGCCTCCAGGGATCGGGAGTGCCGGCAAAAGAGCCCGGCACTCAAGAGAAGTGCCGGGCTCTTGGAGCGCAGCCGGCACTTCACGGTGGGGGGGCTTCACGGGGGCCGGGGACAGCAACGGGGGCAGGTGCTGGCAGGCGGCCAGCAACAAAAATGGCCGCCTGCCACCTCCCCTTTAAATATCGCCGCCCCGACCGCACGTACGCCCCCCTGAACCCGTCGGACATAGCGTCTGGCGGTAAATCAGGGGGCGCGACTGAAGATCACGGCCGGGGCGCGAGCGGGGCGCTGCGCACGGCGATGACGTCATCGCCGGCGGCGCAGCGCCACAGGGCGCTACCGGCTGCCGCCGCCGCTAACCTCCCACTAAATTTTTCGGGAGGCGTGGGCGGCGCTGCGCCCGGGCGTTAGCTGCTTTACGCCCCATTAGCGCCCTCTTAAGGCGCTAACGGGAGGCGCAAGCAGGTGAATTTTTCCCCCCAACAGTTTTATTTAAAATTACGAGCTTTCGGAGCTGTTGCCCCTTCGTCAGGTAAAGGTACAATGAGGGAATCTTCACTCATTGAGATTCCCTCATTGTACCTTGACCTGACGAAGGAGCAGCGCTCCGAAAGCTCGTAACTTTAAATAAAACTGTTGGACTATAACCTGGTGTTGTGCGACTTCTCATTTTTGTCCACCCCAGTCCAACACCGGCATCTCCACATCATGATTAATATCTTGAAAACTTCGATCAGATCACCCCATAACCTTCTAAATTCCAGGGAATACAACCCCAGTTTGTGTAATCTCTCCTCGTAATTTAACTCTCGGAGTCCAGGTATCATTCTGGTAGATCTACGCTGCACTCCTTCCAAGGTCAATCTACTCTTCCTAAGAACTGCTCACAGCACTCCAGGTGTGGTCTTACCAGGGCTTTGTATAGCTGAAGCATGACTTCTACCCCCTTGTACTCTAGTCCTCTAGATATAAAGGCCAGCATGCCATTAGCCTTTTTGATTATTTTCTGTACCGGTTCGTGACATTTTAATGATCTATGTACCTGGACCCCCCCAAGTCTCTTTGGACCGCCACTGTTTTTAGCCTTTCACCATTTAGAAAGTTCCCTGTTCTATCCTTTTTAGGTTCAAAGTGGATGACCTCACTTTTGCCTACATTGAAATTCATTTGCCACAGTTATGCCCATTCAATTGATCTATCAATATCTCTTTGTAATTTTATGTTTCCATCTACACTGTTTATAATGCCGCCTATCTTTGTGACGTCAGCAAATTTGGATATGTGGCTTTCTATCCCATCATCTGAGTCGTTAATAAGTATGGTGAATAGTTGAGGTCTCAATGCAGATCCCTGCAGGTTATTGTTTCGTTTTTATCATAAACGAAAAGAAAAGACTTGTATTTACATAGCGCTTTTCATGACCTCAGAATGTCCCAAAGCCCTATACGGCCAATGAAGTACTTCTGAATATATGTTCAAAATCATGAAGGGTTTTGATAGTTTCAGGAACTGTTTCCAGTGGCAGGAGGGTCGGTAACCAGAGGACACAGATTTAAGATAATTGGCAAAAAAAACAGAGGGTAGATGAGGAGAATATTTTTATGCAGCGAGTGCTTATGATCTGGAACGCACTTCCTGAAATGGTGGTGGAAGCAGATTCAATAGTAGCTTTCAAAAGGGAATTGGCTAAATATTTGAAAAAGAAAAAAATACAGGGCTAGGGGGAAAGAGCAGGGGAGTGGGACTAATTGGGTAGTTCTACCAAAGAGCTGGCACAGGCACGATGGGCCGAATGCCCTACTTCTGTGTTGTATGACTCTATGATTCTAAGAAGTGTAGTCACTGTTGTAATGTAGGAAACGCGGCAGAAAATTTGCACACAGCAACCTCCCACGAACAGCAATGTGATAATGAACAGATAATCTATTTTTAGTGATGTGGGTTGAGGGTTAAAGATTGGCCAGGACACCGGGGAGAACTCCCCTGCTCTTCTTCAAATAGTGCCGTGGGATCTTTTACAACCACCTGAGAGAGCAGACGGGGCCTCATTTTAACATCTTATCCGAAAGACGGCACCTCCGACAGTGCAGCACTCCCTCAGCACTGCCCCTCCGACAGTGCGGTGCTCCCTCAGCACTGCCCCTCCGACAGTGCAGTGCTCCCTCAGTACTGCCCCTCCGACAGTGCAGCGCTCCCTCAGCACTGCCCCGCCGACAGTGCGGTGCTCCCTCAGCACTGCCCCTCCGACAGTGCAGCGCTCCCTCAGTACTGCCTCTCCGACAGTGCAGCACTTCCTCAGTACTGCCCCTCCGACAGTGCAGCGCTCCCTCAGTACTGCCCCTCTGACAGTGCAGCACTCCCTCAGTACTGCCCCTCCGACAGTGCAGCGCTCCCTCAGTACTGCCCCTCTGACAGTGCAGCGCTCCCTCAGTAATGCCCCTCCGATAGTGTGGCGCTCCCTCAGTACTGCCCCTCCGACAGTGCAGCACTCCCTCAGTACCGCCCCTCCGACAGTGCAGCGCTCCCTCAGTACTGCCCCTCTGACAGTGCAGCACTCCCTCAGTCCTGCCCCTCCGACAGTGCATCGCTCCCTCAGTACTGCCCCTCCGACAGTGCAGCACTCCCTCAGTCCTGCCCCTCCGACAGTGCAGCGCTCCCTCAGCACTGCACTGGAGTGTCAGCCTGGATTATGTGCTCAAGTCTCTGGAGTGGGACTTGGCCCCATGACCTTCTGATTCAGGCGGGAGAGCTGCCCCCTGAGCCTCAGCTGACGCGGAGAAATTCTTAAATTCTGCAAATGGTTCTAATCAGATCGCAGGAGAGGCTAAGGAGGAAGTTACTGAAATCTCCTGAGAATTGCAGTCGTGTCCTGCACCAAAATAAAAGTGCAGATGTTACAATGTCCTCCGACTTTAAGGTGGAAATTCAAGCTGGGTCTGCATTTTTGGAGAGTTCTCAGTCAGGGACTTCTTCTTTTGCTGTATTATCGGGTGGGAGGGTTGAGTGGGGATCGGCCCCCATGTAACTGCGGATTTGTAAAGCCTGCCTGTCTCCTTCAGGGGCCCAGCATTAACTGGAAGATTCAAGGCTCATCTGAGGTGGTTTACCTCAGCAGATAACAGACCAACCTTTCAACTTCAGCAAGGGCGACATTAACCAACGAGGGTTACTGGATCGGCCGCCTGCTATGCACCCCTACCAACGTTCCCTATAAGCTGCGTGGCCGCGCAGTGCTCCTGAGCTCCTGTGCAGCCCCTCGAGCCTGTTACACAGGAACAGGAGGAGGACATTCAGCCCCTCGAGCCTGTTACACAGGAACAGAAGGAGGCCATTCAGCCCCTCGAGCGTGTTACACAGGAACAGAAGGAGGCCATTCAGCCCCTCGAGCCTGTTACACAGGAACAGAAGGAGGCCATTCAGCCCCTCGAGCCTGTTACATAGGAACAGGAGCAGGCCATTCAGCCCCTCGAGCCTGTTACACAGGAACAGGAGGAGGACATTCAGCACCTCGAGCTTGTTACATTAGGAACTGGAGGAGGCCATTCAGCCCCTCGAGCCTGTTACACAGGAACAGAAGGAGGCCATTCAGCCCCTCGAGCGTGTTACACAGGAACAGAAGGAGGCCATTCAGCCCCTCGAGCCTGTTACATAGGAACAGGAGCAGGCCATTCAGCCCCTCGAGCCTGTTACATTAGGAACTGGAGGAGGCCATTCAGCCCCTCGAGTCTGTTACATTAGGAACAGGAGGAGGCCATTCAGCCCCTCGAGCCTGTCACATTAGGAACTGGAGGAGGCCATTCAGCCCCTCGAGCCTGTTACACAGGAACAGAAGGAGGCCATTCAGCCCCTCGAGCCTGTTACACAGTAACAGAAGGAGGCCATTCAGCCCCTTGAGCCTGTTACACAGGAACAGGAGGAGGCCATTCAGCCCCTCGAGCCTGTTACACAGGAACAGGAGGAGGCCATTCAGCCCCTCGAGCCTGTTACATTAGGAACTGGAGGAGGCCATTCAGCCCCTTGAGTCTGTTACATTAGGAACAGGAGGAGGCCATTCAGCCCCTCGAGCCTGTTACATTAGGAACTGGAGGAGGCCATTCAGCCCCTCGAGCCTGTTACACAGGAACAGGAGGAGGCCATTCAGCCCCTCGAGCCTGTTACACAGGAACTGGAGGAGGCCATTCAGCCCCTCGAGCCTGTTACACAGGAACAGGAGGAGGCCATTCAGCCCCTCGAGCCTGTTACATTAGGAACAGGAGGAGGCCATTCAGCCCCTCGAGCCTGTTACACAGGAACAGGAGGAGGCCATTCAGCCCCTCGAGCCTGTTACACAGGAACAGGAGGAGGCCATTCAGCCCCTCGAGCCTGTTACACAGGAACAGAAGGAGGCCATTCAGCCCCTCGAGCCTGTTACACAGGAACAGAAGGAGGCCATTCAGCTCCTTGGGCCTGCTCCGCCATTCAATTAGATCATGGCTGATCTGCACCTCAACTCCATTTACCCACCTTTGCTCCGTATCCCTGATACCCTCACCCAACAACAATCTATCGCACTGAGCTTTGAAAGCTCCAGTTGATTCCCAGCTTCCACAGCCTTTGTGTGAGGAAGTGCTTCCTGACTTCTCTCCTGAATGGCCTGGCTCTGATTTAAGATTATGTCCCCTTGTTCTGGATTCCTCCACCAGAGGAAATAGTTTTTCCATATCTACCTTGAACTTGGCAGGGCAAGTTGAGAAAGTGTATGGGACACTTGACTTTGTAAATAGGGGCACGGAATACAAAAACAAGGAAGCTATGCTAAACCTTTCTAAATCACTGGTTCGGCCCCAGCTGGAGTATTGTGTCCATTTCTGGGCCCCGCACTTTAGGAAGGATGTCAAGGCCCTGGAGAGGGTGCAGAGGAGGGTTACCAGGGTGATACCAGGGATGAGGGAGTTCAGTTATGTGGAGAGATTGGAGAAACTGGCAAGTGGCTCGGTAACCAAAGGTCATAGATTTAAAATAATTGGCAAAAGAACCAAAGGGGAAATGAGAAGAATTTTTTTCACAGAGGGTTGTTAAAATCTGGAACGCACTTTTAAAAAAAATTCGCTTATGGAATGTGGGCGTCGCTGGCAAGGCCAGCATTTATTGCCCATCCCTAGTTGCCCTTGAGAAGGTGGTGGTGAGCTGCTGTCTTGATCCGCTGCTGTCCGTGTGGTGAAGGTACTCCCACAGTGCTGTTAGGGAGGGAGTTCCAGGATTTTGACCCAGCGACGATGAAGGATCGGCGATATATTTCTAAGTCAGGATGGTATGTGACTTGGAGGGGAACTTGGAGGTGGTGGTGCTCCCATGCGCCTGCTGCCCTTGTCCTTCTAGGTGGAAGAGGTCGCGGGTTTGGGAGGTGCTGCCGAAGAAGTCTTGGCGAGTTGCTGCAGTGCATCTTGTAGACGGTACACACTGCAGCCACGGTATGCCGGTGGCGGAGGGAGTGAATGTTTAAGGTGGTGGATGGGGTGCCAATCAAGCGGGCTGCTTTGTCCTGAAAGGGTGGTGGAATCAGATTCCACAGAAACTTTCAAAAGGCAATTGGACATGTACTTAAAGAGGACCAATTTGCAGGGTTAAGGGGAAAAAGCCGGGGGGGGGGGCGCGATTTTGTGAATGGCGGTGAGTTGTAGGCGTGACTGCTGCTTGTCGGGTTTCAGTCCCGCCTCCATCGAGTTGTGGCCAACCCACGCTATTTTCCCTTCATTGACCTTGTTAAGCCCGCCCAGCGGGCTCAGCAGGCCAATTAAGGTAAAGCCGGTTGCAGAGCACGTCAACGTATGAAAATTTTTGACAGATGAATTGTCATCGTTTGACAGCTCTGTGAATGACAATCTCTGCAGTTTGATGAGGTCTTGCATACCAGACCTCATCAACCTCCTTTCTTTTACAGAATTGAGATATTTGTTGCATCTGAGAATGCAACGGACATCTCTCATCTGCAACACGGAGGTCTGAGACTCTCCGTATAGAAACCGACTGAAGCCTGCAGGAAAGAAACAAAGGTAAGTACACTTTCAAAAACACTTAGGGGTAGAAATTAGGTCGCGCCCCATTTGGGGCGCAAATATCGTCCGGACGCAAATATTAGCGCCTGGCGCTAATTATCGGCACTGACAGGAAACTTCACTTTTACCGCCCCGGGAGGTGAGTGGTGCGCTAAAGCAGGCGCTGCACACCTCTCTTAAGGCGCAAAGGCCGAGCAGTGAGGCGCTAACTCAGAGCGCTGGCGAAGCTCATGTAATGTCAGTCAGCAATGGAACACACACACAATGGCACGGGCCAGTTCTTAAAGGGGATGGTTAATCTTGCTTTCCATCCACATCCTGTTCATTGCTGCCTTGAATCTCGGCCTGGAGAGACTTGCACATCAAATGTGCTGGAAAGAACAATGGAGAGCACCAGGCAAAGAGCTCAGAGTGCAGCTCCCACGGTCTCTGCTAAATCGATACAAGGAATGGCAAATCAAAATGAACCTGCAAAGTGCTGCTCAGTACCCAAAACTCCTTCACACAACGTTGAATCTGTCCAGAAGTCTCTCCCTCTCTCTCTCAGAATGCGTAGTTCAAAAATGCCACCAACAATAAAAGACAGGAAGAGGCCCCCTTTAAATAGCGCCCCCCCCAGCCCCACAGCGATTGATAGCGTTCCAGTCTTCTGGTCGTTGGAAGCGCCAGGCGGTAAGGCAGGGGGCGCCACTCAATTTCCGCTGCGGGGCGCCCCAAGGGCGTTGCACCATGGAATGACGTCACAATCTGCGCGCGCAGGTGGTCGCAGCGGTAAGTTTTAGCGCCGCCGCACAATCTCAAGTTAAGTTCTCGAGCGGCGCAAACATCGCTGCGCCCGGGCGTTAGCGGCTTTGCGCCCCATTAGCGCCCTCTTAAGGCGCTAACGGGTGGCGCAACCAAGTGAATTTTTACCCCTTAGGACTTACCTCAGATACTCACCTCTACACCCGTGCACCCATCACTCACCTTCACACCACACTTTTGCAACCCTCCGACCCCTGCAGACCCACTACTCGCCTCGGTGACCCTGGCGGGTTTTGGAGCTGTCGGGAAGCCCGCACTTGTGAGGGCAAAAAGAGGATAATCCTATTTTCTGCCTGTTAACTACCTGTTAACAGGCAGTTAATTGGCTTTAATCCCTTCCCGCCTCCAAGGAGACGGGACCCGGCGCGGGATGGCTACCCGCCTCCTGGGAAGATGGCATGGAGGTGCCCGCCCCCAAATTCTGCCATTTTCCTGGCAGTCCCATCTCCATACCCGCCTCCTCGGGGCTGAGAAAATCGCCCCCGGGGTGTGGGAATGGCTTCCTTTTTTGCTGTAAGAGCCTACCCTATCAACTCCTTTAATCATCTTAAACCTGTCGATCTGATCACCATTCAACCTTCTGACGAAAGGTCTTCGACCTGAAACGTTAACTCTGTTTCTCTCTCCACGGATGCTGCCGGACCTGCTGAGTGTTTCCAGCATTTTCTGTTGTTATTTCTAAACTCACCTGGCAATCCAGCTCCAGAAACCTTTGTCCTTTTTGGTGTTTGTATTTCTTATTTTGCCAGTTAGTCCTGGGCCTCTGGAAAGGGTTGTTTTTCGCCTCTTTGATGAATCAATTAGGACAATGAGATTAGTGCCAGCAACTTCAGATACTTGAGTTAGCATGAGCCTGGATTTAAATGCTATATCAAGGCCCCATAGCATCATGAGACACACCTACGCCACCCACAAAACCCTGGACACTACTCAGTGACATAGGGGCCTGGGTTTGCCTTTAGGTGACAGTGTGTGTTTGCGTGGTCAGGGGAGGAAATGGGGGAGAGAGGCCTTCTACCAAATCCCCACGCCAAGAAACTGCCTGGACAATTCCCCTCTACTGCCACTGGAACACAGGAACAGAAGGAAGCCATTCAGCCCCTCCAGCCTGTTCCGCCATTCAATGAGATCATGGCTGATCTGTATCTTAACTCCATCTACCAATTGCATATGGTTATGGTTCCGTAACCCTTGCCTAACAAAAATCTATCAATCACAGTTTTGAAATGTTCAATTGACCCCCAGCCTCAACAGCTTTTTGGGGGAGAGAGTTCCAGATTTCCACTACCCTTTGTGTGAAGAAGTGCTTCCTGACATCACCCCTGAACGACCTGGCTCTAATTTTAAGATTATGCCCCCTTGTTCTGGACTCCTCTCGCTAGAGGAAATAGTTTCTCTCTATCTACCCTATCAAATCCTTTAATCATCTTAAACACTTCAATTAGATCATCCCCTTAATCTTCTATATTCAAGGGAATACAAGCCCAGTCAGTGCAACCTGTCCTCAGAATTTAACCCTTTTAGCCCCGGTATCATTCTGGTGAATCTGCGCTGCTCCCCCTCCAAGGCCAATATATCCTTCCTGAGGGGCGGGGCCCAGAACGGAACACAGTGTCCAGATGGGCTCTGACCAGAGCTCGGTAGAACTGAGCATAACTTCCACCCCATGGTATTCCAGCCCCCTCGAGATAAAGGCCAACATCCCATTAGCCTTTTTAATTATTTTCTGTACCTGTTCACTAGTTTTTAGTGATTTCTGTACTTGGACCCCTAAATCTCTCGGCTCCTCCACAGTTCCCAGCTTCTCTGGAGGCTTGGAGGCCTGCTGGTGGTGGGCCCCAGGGACTCAAGTCCTGAAAACCAGCTGTACGAGATGACTGTGCCTCTTCCTCGGGAGCTGCAGGTCTTGCAGCCCTTTGGGCCTCGGGAAACAATGGGGTCTCCCTTGGCCTCCTCCCACCGCAGATCCTCTGCTATGAGGAGGAGGAGGAAGAGGAGGAATACTGCGGAAAGGCCAGGCAGCTCAGGCCACTGGTACTCACACCTCTCTGTTTGCAGGCCGAGGCACAGCTACTTCACCATGGTCCCCTCGCAAGGCAATAATAGTTGTACCAGCTGGCAAATGTGCTTCTCATGGTGCATGACTACAAGGCTTGACTCCCTCCTGTTACCTTGACTGTCCTGGAGAGGTCAGTGAACTTCTTCTGGATTTGAGTAGCAAGGTGGAGGGTTTGGCTTGCTGGAGGTGGCACTCACTGCCAAAGCCACCTCCTTCCACAGGACCTCCACAGGTCTCCTTCCCTCAGGGCTAAAAGCTGAGCCCTCTTTTGCTGGGTTAAAGGCAATAACACCTCAGCTGAAGAGGCTGCTTTTTGCAAGCTCCGTGTGCAGAGGAGTCACCAGCCTCAGACACTGCAGTGACCCACACCGATATGGACACAGAGCAACTGCCTCAGCCCTTCCGTTGCTGCAGTAATGCTGGAAAATTCTCCTCCTCCGAGGCAGGCTGCCTGCCAAGGGTGTTGGGAGCCCACCGTGAATATCTTATGAAGGGGCACCAATGAAAATTGGACTGGTTGTTAGTGGTATAACGCTGAGGGGCGGAGGTGACATTTCGGTGCTGTTTTGACAATCAATCAACCAGCCAAGTAGGAAAAAGAAAGAAAGACTGACTTGTAAACGCCTTCTCACCCATAACGCCCAAAAAGAACTCGCATTTCTCCAGCGCCTATCACCACCTCAGGACGTCCCAAAGTGCTTTACAGCCAATGCAATATTTTTCGAATTACATTCACTGTTGTAATGTAGGAAATGCGGCAGCCAATTTGCACACAGCAAGATCCCACAAATAGCAATGGGATAATGACCAGATAATCTGTTTTTAGTGATGTTGATTGAGGGATAAACATTGGCCAGGACACTGGGGAGAACTCCCCTGCTCTTCTTCAAAATAGTGGCGTGGAATCTTTTACACCCACCTGAGAGGGCAGACGGAGCCTCGGTTTAATGTCTCATTTGAAAGACGGCACCTCCGACAGTGCAGCACTCCCTCAGTACGCTGGAGTGTCAGCCTGGAATATGTGCTCAAGTCTCTGGAGTGAGGCTTGAACTCATAACCTTCTGACTCAGGCGAGAGTGCTCCCAGCGAGCCACGGTGGACAACCTCCCATGCCTTTCAGGGATTTGTCCATGCCTCCCCTTAGGTCTCTCCCTAGCAGCAACTTTGCTTCCACCTCCGGCCGATGCTGCTCCTGCCCCATCGAGCAGTTGGGGGGGAGGGGGGGGGGTGCTTACAATGCGTTCTTCCCCTCATCCCCCTGCAGACAATGGCCTGGTCCTCCTCTCTGTCTCGGTCTCCCTCAACGGCACAGACCCCTGCCCTGCCTCTCGGAGGAGGCTGAACAGGCTACACTGGGGACCACTGCGCCTGAGAGTTTGGCCTGAAAACCAGGCAGTGCCCAGTAGGTTTTTGTTCAGCAGTGAAACACACAGCTTGCAAGCTGCCAAGGAAATCCAGCAGTGAACGGGTTAAATGGTACGGCAAGGAAGCTGTGTGTGTTTTTGATGCATTTAGTTCCTCTTCAGCTGCTCCTGCTCTGTGCAAATTCACCCTTCAATCAGAACCAGTTATTGTTTACAATGAAAGGATCATAGACTACAAAATTATACATTCAAGGGGTATAGACTGCGACCTATACATTTAAAGGATCATAGACTAAAGCCTATATATTAGAGCATTGACTACAAACCTATACATTAACGCGGTGCAATTTGGGTTTTGCAAAAGGGGGAACGATGTCCTTCACACCATGGCTTTGCTGTGAGAGAAAAACCAGAGAGAACAGCAGCATCAGTCTTCAGAAAGGTGAAGGACAAGTGGGAATCGAGGTCTACGAACGGGGCAGGGTTTGAGGGGTGAGTTGACGTTGATACAAAATGGGCTTGGGAGGCAGAGCTAGTTGTGGATCTGCTGAGAGGGGAAAGACTTGGGGGGAGGGCAGGTATGGAACTCGCCTTCTGTTGGGCATGATCAGCGACACTTTATATATTAATCAGATTAATCTGGGGCAGAAATTTGACAATGGTTACTGATCATCAATGATCTACCGTAGAATTTGCCCTTCTATATTCCAATCTCAGCTTATGTGTGTGGCGCCAGAAGATAAATGTAGTGCAGTAACATCATCACCGCGCCAGACTGAGCTCTTTGAAGGTGAACAAGCCAAGTCCACTGCTTGCTCCTTTCCCCATGATCTAGTCAGTACGTAGCATTGCGATGGATCGAGAGACTCCCTCCATTCTTTGAGTAGAGATAGGGTAGAGGAACAACAACAGAAAACGCTGGAAATACTCAGCAGGCCAGGCAACATCCGTGGAGAGAGAAACAGAGTTAACGTTTCAGGTCGAAACCCTTCATCAGAACTGAGAAAAAAGCAGGAAATGAAACAGATAAAAAAGCAAGGGGGAAGCTGGGGGGAGGAATAAAAGAACAAAAGGGTGGTCTATGGTAAGTAGAGACATTAAGAGATGCTCAAGGCAAGACGAGATGGTAATAGGACAGGTTAAGAAACAAAAGGTGGCTAGAAGTGTGAAGTGTGAAATGCTGGCAGAATGAGAGACACTGCCGTGGGGGGAGAGAGAGAAAAAAGGGAAAAGACACAAACCAAAAGGATGGATAAAATGTATATATATATATATGTGGTAGGGGCCGAGGTTATGATCAGAAATTGTTGAACTCGATATTGAGTCCGGAAGGCTGTAAAGTGCCGAGTTGGAAGATGAGGTGTTGTTCCTCGAGCTGCTGATGAGGTGCTGTAGGGTAGAGGAAGGTGAGGTGCTGTAGGGTAGAGGAAGGTGAGGTGCTGTAGGGAAGAGGAAGGTGAGGTGCTGTAGGAAAGAGGAAGGTGAGGTGCTGTAGGGAAGAGGAAGGTGAGGTGCTGTAGGGTAGAGGAAGGTGAGGTGCTGTAGGGAAGAGGAAGGTGAGGTGCTGTAGGGAAGAGGAAGGTGAGGTGCTGTAGGGAAGAGGAAGGTGAGGTGCTGTAGGGTAGAGGAAGGTGAGGTGCTGTAGGGAAGAGGAAGGTGAGGTGCTGTAGGGAAGAGGAAGGTGAGGTGCTGTAGGGAAGAGGAAGGTGAGGTGCTGTAGGAAAGAGGAAGGTGAGGTGCTGTAGGGAAGAGGAAGGTGAGGTGCTGTAGGGAAGAGGAAGGTGAGGTGCTGTAGGGAAGAGGAAGGTGAGGTGCTGTAGGGAAGAGGAAGGTGAGGTGCTGTAGGGAAGAGGAAGGTGAGGTGCTGTAGGGAAGAGGAAGGTGAGGTGCTGTAGGGAAGAGGAAGGTGAGGTGCTGTAGGGAAGATGAAGGTGAGGTGCTGTAGGGAAGAGGAAGGTGAGGTGCTGTAGGGTAGAGGAAGGTGAGACCTGCTGGGTTAAAGCTTCACTTCCTTTAACAATAATGAGCGCTCAGACGGTTAGGGACACGTAAATATAACGTTGGAGCAAAGAAATAAAACGGTGCGCTTAGCATGCATTTCCTGGCCGTCACACTTCGAGTGTCACACTTACATCTGGAGCGTACAGATAAAGTCCTCCAGCAATTGAAATATCTTCAGTAACATTGGAACCAGTCTGCAACTAGGCCGAAGCCTGCCAGATCAGGTTCTCAGGGATGAGAGTGAGCGACCGCATGGATGGGACACACTAGCCGATTGTCCAGGTGTGTGCTGTTGGTGTGGACCCTCCCACACTGGTGATGAATATTTTGCTGCCTGCCATTTGGAACAGGAAATAGGTGTTTCTATCGGGCACCTGACCGGGGGATAGCTCCTGGGAGGGTGGGGGAAGAAAGTCAACCACTGTTATAGGCCCGAGAAGCCTGCCGCCATGGTAATAGCCGCCGGCTGTGGGGGCCTTCTGGACAGCTGTCTGGAAGCAGCAGGAGAGCCTCAGCTCCAGATCCCTTCTACCTGCAGAAGAAAGAACTTGCCTTCTACGTGGCCAGGACAGGGACACCCAGGTGGGCCGTGGGCGCTCCTACCAATGGCATTGCGATAGGCAATGACAGGCGTGTCCTTGGGGAAATCCCCGGGCAATGTAA
The DNA here is from genome assembly GCA_030390025.1 of Squalus acanthias. Taxonomy (NCBI): domain Eukaryota; kingdom Metazoa; phylum Chordata; class Chondrichthyes; order Squaliformes; family Squalidae; genus Squalus; species Squalus acanthias. The sequence goes on along the minus strand of CM059430.1, from coordinate 80,595,483 downwards.
AGGGGTCAGAGACCCATGACAGTGCCTCAGATACACAGCAAGGGAAGATTGCCCTGAATGTGCCAAATAGAATGCTGAATTATATTGCTAAGAAAGAAAGACTTGCATTTCTCCAGCGCCTTTCATGACCTCAGGACGTCCCAAACACTTTACAGCCAATGAAGTATTTTTGAAGTGTAGTCACTGTAATGTAGGAAACGCGGCTGCCAATTTGCGCACAGCAAGCTCCCACAAACAGCAATGTGATAATGACCAGATAATGTGTTTTAGTGATGTTGGTTGAGGGATAAATAGTGGCCTGGACACCGGGGAGAACTCCCCCTGCTCTTCTTCAATAATGCCATGGGATTGTTTACACCCACCTGAGAGAGCAGACGGGGCCTCGGTTTAACATCTCATCTGAAAGATGGCACCTCCAACAGTGCAGCACTCCCTCAGTACTGCACTGGAGTCTCAGTTTAGATTATGGGGGGAAAATTGGGTTGCTTTGCACCTCCCGTTAGCACCCTAAGAGGGCACTAACGGGGTGCAAAGCAACTAATGCCTGGGCACGGCGCCACTAATGCCTCCCGCGAAATTCAGCGGGAGGTTAGCAGTGGTGCTAACCGGTAGCACCCCACGGTGCTGCGCCACCGGCAATGACATCATCGCTGTGCGCAGCGCCCTGCTCGCGCCCTGGCCGCTATGTCCGACGGGATCAGGGGGGCCTACCTGCAGCCGGGGAGGCGCTATTTAAAGGCAAGTGGCGGGGCGGCCATTTTTTTGCTGGCTGCCTGCCAGCACCTGCCTGCGCTCCCGTCCCCGGCCTCCTGAACACCGCCCCCCCCCCCCACCCCCCCCCGCCCCCCCCCCGCGGAGTGCCGGCTGCGCTCCAAGAGCCCGACACTTCTCTTGAGTGCCGAGCTCTTTTGCCGGCTCTCCGATCCCCGGGGGCCCAGCTGGGCCTCGGGTCGCGCTGCGCAAGGCCCCACCCCTTTAAGAAGGGGAGGTAGGCCTGCAATACCGTGGTGGTGCAACATGACGTAGCGCCGTGATATTGACTCGCAGCGCCCCAAGAGGGATGCAAAGCGCCCCACTTCCCTCTTGGGTTGCAACCACTCAATTTCCGGACCGGGGGCGCTAATTTTTCCGGGACGCTAAAAGTAGTGACCTTCTGAATGAGAGGAGGTAAATCAGTAAAGTGCAAGTCGGAGGAGGTTGTGATGCTTTGCTGACTGCGGGTATCTTTGCTGATATTTTAGAAAGCCCCTCTTCAAAGACTGGCAGAGATTTATCTCTGATCGATATCTCCTAAATGATCAGACCTCGCTGCACTGTCAGAGGGGCAGTACTGAGGGAGCGCCGCATTGTCGGAGGGGCAGTACTGAGGGAGAGCTGCACTGTCGAAGAGGCAGCACTGAGGGAGCGCTGCACTATCGGAGGGGCAGTACTGAGGGAGCGCCGCATTGTCGGAGGGGCAGTACTGAGGGCGTGCTGCACTGTCAGAGGGGCAGTACTGAGGGAGTGCTGCACTGTCGGAGGGGCAGTACTGAGGGAGCGCTGCACTATTAGAGGGGCAGTACTGAGGGAGCGCTGCACTGTCGGAGGGGCAGTACTGAGGGCGTGCTGCACTGTCAGAGGGGCAGTACTGAGGGAGTGCTGCACTGTCGGAGGGGCAGTACTGAGGGCGTGCTGCACTGTCAGAGGGGCAGTACTGAGGGAGTGCTGCACTGTCGGAGGGGCAGTACTGAGGGAGCGCTGCACTATTAGAGGGGCAGTACTGAGGGAGCGCTGCACTGTCGGAGGGGCAGTACTGAGGGCGTGCTGCACTGTCAGAGGGGCAGTACTGAGGGAGTGCTGCACTGTCGGAGGGGCAGTACTGAGGGCGTGCTGCACTGTCAGAGGGGCAGTACTGAGGGAGTGCTGCACTGTCGGAGGGGCAGTACTGAGGGAACGCTGCCCTGTCAGAGGGGCAGTACTGAGGGAGTGCTGCACTGTTGGAGGGTCAGTACTGAGGGAGCGCCGCACTGTCGGAGGGGCAGTACTGAGGGACCGCTGCACTGTCAGAGGGGCAGTACTGAGGGAGCGCCGCATTGTCGGAGCGGCAGTACTGAGGGAGCGCTGCACTGTCAGAGGGGCAGTACTGAGGGAGCGCCGCATTGTCGGAGCGGCAGTACTGAGGGAGCGCTGCACTGTCGGAGGGGCAGTACTGAGGGAGCGCCGCATTGTCGGAGCGGCAGTACTGAGGGAGCGCTGCACTGTCAGAGGGGCAGTACTAAGGGAGCGCTGCACTGTCGGAGGGGCAGTACTGAGGAGACGGAGAGCCTTCCTAATATGTGCAAAAGATTCTGACCCCAGAAAATCAGTCAGTGTCAGGATGCAATCTTGTTGAGGGTGGAATTCTCCCAAAAATACACTGGAATTCTGCAAGGGGGGAGAATTCTAGCCATATCTCTCTCACTCTATTTGTCTATGTCTCTCTTTCTCTCTCTCCTTCTCTACCGCTTTGTCTCCCCCTGTCCATTTTTGGGTCTCTCTGTCTGTCTGTCTTACTCTCATTAACCATCTGAGCGTATCTGTCTTCTTTTAAAATTTCATACTCTGTTATAGATGCAAAAACATTATTTAGTGGCATGTAGCACCTCCAACAGCAAATTGTGCTGATTTGAAAGCTCTGTGTCGTATGAAAGTACACTGAACTGAAAGAGAGTGTCACCCAGAGTCATCTAAAAACTGCCACCTCACTGTTCCAGTGTGATGCTCGATCCTAATCAGTGTTGAACACAGTTAAATTCACATGTGACTGAGTGCAGATTAGAATCAATACCCGAGAAAACCACAGCAGCACAGAACTGACGGTGTAGCTGATTAACGAATGATTAGCTCCCATATCACAGAGAACTGAAGGGACCCCATCCTATCACAGCAACAAAGAGGTGTGGAGCATGAGTTTAAGTGATGTGCCAGAAAGTGGTTCAAAGAACTGAAATAAACTGAATTTTGATTAATTTCACATTTGGTTGGCTTGTCACTTTAAGGAATTTTATGACCCATTCGAGCACAGCATGGCTTCTTTCTCTCCTTACCTCTCTCTCCCTCTCCCTCTTTATCTCCATCTTACCCTCATTCTTTCCCACTTTCTCCTTTTTCATTCTTTCTATTTCTTTTTCTCTCTGTCTTTCTTTTTGTCCTTCCCTTTTTCATTCTCTCTCTTTCTTTCCATTTTTCTCTTTATTTCTCTCTCTTTCCCTCTTTCTTTCCATCTTCCCTCCTTCTTTTTTCTCTCTCTTTTGTTTTCCTTCTTTCTTTCTCTCACTGCCTTCCTCTCTCTCTCCATTTCTGTTTCCTTTTCCTGTATCCCAATTGTTTGTCGGACTTGTCTAATTTGATGGATATGGGGGCGGTGAGGACTGGCGGGAAACGTTCTGCACCTGGGGGGACTGAGAACTGTAGAGCCCGTTCCTCGGCTCGGCGAGACAGCCTGCAGGTGCACATGTAAACAGCTGAGAGGCAGTTAGTGTCCTTTGTGAGGCCGAGAGGAAGTAACTGAATGTAAAAGTCTGTGTGTATGTAAATCAGGAAGGCCGGCAGTAGAACTCTAAATGATTTTACACAGATGAATAAAAAGAGGAAGCAATTCTTGCACATGAGTCAGAGTGGAATCACAGTGCCTGTGCCTTTGTCAGGTCACTGGGGTATTGGAAACCAGGCCCAGTGAGGTGGGCAGACAACCGATTCAGCTCAGCGTGCAGCTCGAGCACTGGGTTGAAGCACGGAGTTGTGATCCTATTACATTCAGCAAAGAAAGACAGACTTGCATTTCTATAGCGCCTTTCCCAACCTCAGGACCCCCCAAATCGCTTCACAGCCAATGAAGTACTTTTGAAGTGTAGTCACTGTTGTAATGTAGGAAACGCGGAAGCCAATTTGCACACAGCAAGCTCCCACAAACAGCAATGTGATAATGACCAGATAATCTGTTTTTGTTATGTTGGTTGAGGGATAAATATTGGCCCCAGGACACCGGGGATAATTCCCCTACTCTTTTTTAAATAGTGCCATGGGATCTTTTACATCCACCTGAGAGAGCAGAAGTGGCCTCGGTTTAACGTCTCATCCGAAAGCCGGCACCTCCGACAGTGCAGCACTCCCTCAGCACCGCACTGGAGTGTCAACCTAGATTATGTGCTCAAGTCCCTGGAGTGGGGCTTGAACCCATAACCTTCTGACTCAGAGGGAAGAGTGCTACCCACCAAGGTTCCCTCTCATTTTTTTGGGTGCACTGCCCCTTTAAAGGCAAGCGAGGTTTTTCCATTGAAAAGCCGGTGAGCCCACTGTGCGGGACATCCAGCGCCGCCGTGCAGCTTAACGGGAACATTGCTGCCCAATGAGCCACGGCTGACATCTATCAGTATTTCAGGGGGCTGCTGGCGGGGTCAATACTCCATGTGATGTGACACTTGCGATTTAGGGAGGTCCATGGTTTGAGCCCGGTCTGTGGGGTTAGCTGGACTGAGCCATCCGGGGATAGGTGGCGAAACTCAGCCTGACAACCATCCACTGATCTCTACTGGAAAGTGTCTGTGCGAGGACAGAATCCGGCTCAACTGTGAGGCCCCTCATAGTCAAGGGGCCTGTCAACAGTCACTCACTAGGTTCATACGTGAAGAATGGCATCTTAAACAAGATTCCTGAATGGTACCTGAACATGTGAAACTGGACCGCTACAAGAGTCAGCACCTTCAGGGGAGGGGGAGAGAGTCAGCACCTTCAGGGGAGGGGGTGAGAGTCAACACCTTCAGGGGCGGGGGGAGAGAGTCAGCACCTTCAGGGGAGGGGAGAGAGAGTCAGCACCTTCAGGGGAGGGAAGAGAGTCAGCACCTTCAGGGGAGGGGGAGAGAGAGTCAGCACATTCAGGGGAGGGGGGAGAGTCAGCACCTTCAGGGGAGGGGGAGAGAGTCAGCACCTTCAGGGGAGGGGGGGAGAGTCAACACCTTCAGGGGAGGGGGGAGAGAGTCAGCACCTTCAGGGGAGGGGGGAGAGTCAGCACCTTCAGGCGAGGGGGGAGAGAGTCAGCACCTTCAGGGGAGGGGGGAGAGTCAGCACCTTCAGGGGAGGGGGGAGAGAGTCAGCACCTTCAGGGGAGGGGAGAGAGAGTCAGCACCTTCAGGGGAGGAGGGGGGAGAGAGTCAGCACCTTCAGGGGAGGGGGGAGAGTCAGCACCTTCAGGGGAGGAGGGGGGAGAGAGTCAGCACCTTCAGGGGAGGGGGGAGAGTCAGCACCTTCAGGGGAGGAGGGGGGAGAGAGTCAGCACCTTCAGGGGAGGGGAGAGAGTCAGCACCTTCAGGGGCGGGGAGAGAGTCAGCACCTTCAGGGGAGAGGAGAGAGTCAGCACCTTCAGGAGAGGGGAGAGAGTCAGCACCTTCAGGGGAGGAGGGGGGAGAGAGTCAGCGCCTTCAGGGGAGGGGAGAGTGTCAGAGTCATAGGGGTAAAAATTCAGTTGGTTGCGCCTCCCGTTAGCGCCTTAAGAGGGCGCTAATGGGGCGCAAAGCCGCTAACGCCCGGGCGCAGCGATGTTTGCGCCGCTCGGGAACTTAACTAGAGATTGTGCGGCGGCGCTAAACTTTACCGCTGCGACCACCTGCGAGCGCAGATTGTGACGTCATTCCATGGTGCAACGCCCTTGTGGCGCCCCGTAGCGGAAATTGAGTGGCGCCCCCTGCCTTACCGCCTGGCGCATCCAACGACCAGAAGACTGGAACGCTATCAATCGCTGTGGGGCTGGGGGGGGCGCTATTTAAAGGGGGCCTCTTCCTGTCTTTTATTGTTGGTGGCATTTTTGAACTACGCATTCTGAGAGAGAGAGGGAGAGACTTCTGGAGAGATTCAACGTTGTGTGAAGGAGTTTTGGGTACTGAGCAGCACTTTGCAGGTTCATTTTGATTTGCCATTCCTTGTATCGATTTAGCAGAGACTGTGGGAGCTGCACTCTGAGCTCTTTGCCTGGTACTCTCCATTGTTCTTTCCAGCACATTTGATGTGCAAGTCTCTCCAGGCCGAGATTGAAGGCTGCAATGAACAGGATGTGGATGGAAAGCAAGATTAACCATCCCCTTTAAGAACTGGCCCGTGCCATTGTGTGTGTGTTCCATTGCTGACTGACATTACATGAGCTTCGCCAGCGCTCTGAGTTAGCGCCTCACTCCTTGGCCTTTGCGCCTTAAGACAGGTGTGCAGCGCCTGATTTAGCGCTCCACTCACCTCCCGGGGCGGTAAAAGTGAAGTTTCCAGTCAGTGCCGATAATTAGCGCCAGGCGCTAATATTTGCGTCCAGACGATATTTGCGCCCCAAATGGGGCGCGACCTAATTTTTCCCCCATAGAGTCATAACAGTACAGAAGGAGGCCATTCGGCCCATCGTGTCTGTGCCGGCTCTCTGTAGAACAATCCAGTCAGTCCCATTCCCCCGATCTATCCCCGTAGCCCTGCAAGTTTATTTCCCTCAAGTGCCTATCCAGTCTCCCCTTGAAAACACTCGAGGAAAAATTTGGTTGCTTTGCGCCTGCAGTTAGCGCCCTAAGACGGGGCTAACGGGGTCCAAAGCAACTAACGCCCGGGGGCAGCGCCGCCAACGCCTCCCGCGAAATTCAAGGAGAGGAAGGCCTGCAGTACCGCGGCACGTAGCGCCGCGATATTCCCTTGCAGCGCCCCAAAAGGGAGGCGGGGCGCTTCCAGTAGCGCCCCGCTATCCTCTTGGGGCTCAACCACTCAATTCCAGCCACGGGGGCGCAAATTTTCCCAAAGGGGGCGCGACTCAATTTCTCCCCGCGTGTCTCCGCTTCCACCACTTCCGTCGCCAGCGAATTCCAGGTCATCACCTTTCGCTGTGTAAAAAAGTTTTTCCTCACATCCCCCCTGTATCTCTTGCCCAAAACCTTAAATCTGTGTCCCCTAGTCCTTGTATCATCAACTAGTGGGAACAGCCTTTCCCCGTCTAGCCTATCCAAACCCGTCATAATCTTGTACATCTCTATCAAATCACCCCTCAACCTCCTTTGCTCTAATGAAAACAAATCCAGCTTCTCCAACCTGTCCTTGTAGCTAAGATCCCCCATCCCCAGAACCATTCTGGTAAATCTCCTCTGCACCCTCTCAAGGGCCTTCACATTCTTCCTAAAGTGTGATGACCAGAACTGGACGCAATACTCCAGTTATGGCCTAACCAGCGCTTTATAAAGGTTCAGCATAACTTCTCTACTTTTGTACTCAATACCTCTATTTATGAAGCCCAAGATCCCATATGCTTTGCTAACCACTCTCTCAATATGCCCTGCCACCTTCAGGGACCTATGCACATTAACCCCCAGGTCCCTCTGTCCCTGCACACTCTTTAAAACTGTACCATTAAGTGTATATTGCCTCTCCCTATTCCTTCTGCCAAACTGCATCACCTCACACTTCTCTGTATTAAATTCAATCTGCCACTTGTCTGCCCATTCTACTAGCCTTTCTATGTCCTGTTGCAGTCGATTGGTATCATCCTCACTGTTTGCCACAACCCTAAGTTTGGTGTCATCGGCAAATTGAGAAATTCTACTCTGTATTCCAATATCCAGGTCATTTACATATATCAAAAAAAGCAGTGGCCCCAGCACTGACCCTTGGGGAACACCACTGTCTACCATCCTCCAGTCTGAAAAACAGCCATTTACCACAACTCGCTGTTTTCTGTCCTTAAGCCAATTCCTTAGCCAAGCTGCCACTGACCCACCTATTTCATGAACCTCAATTTTGTTAACCAGCCTTCTATGTGGTACATTATCAAACGCCTTCCGAAAATCCATGTAGACAACATCCATTGCATTCCCTTCATCAATCCTCTCTGTTACTTCATCAAAAAATTCAATTAGATTAGTCAAACATGATCTGCCTTTTACAAATCCATGTTGGCTCTCCTTAATTAGCTTAAACCTCTCCAAGTGCCTGTTAATTTTTTCCTTGATTATTGTTTCTAAAACTTTACCCACCACTGATGTTAAACTGACCGGCCTGTAGTTACTAGGATTGTCCTTACACCCTTTCTTGAACAATGGTGTCACATTTGCCACTTTCCAATCCTCAGGCACCTCCCCCGCATCTAGGGAAGATTGGAAAATTATGGCAAGCCCTTCTGCTATCTCCTCCCCCAATTCCCTTAGCAACCTGGGATGCAAGCCATCTGGACCAGGTGACTTGTCCACTCTAAGCATACCCAGCCTTTCTAGTACATCCTGTCTATCAGTTTTCACCCCTTCCATTGCTTCTACCTTTTCCACTTCTACTGTTATTTTGTCAGCATCCACCTCCTTAGTAAACACCGATACAAAGTACTCATTGAGTATTCTAGCCTTGCCCTTTACATCTAAGCATATATTTCCTTCTTTGTCTCTAATAGGCCCCACCCCGTCTCTTACTACCCGCTTCCTGTTTACATGCAGGTAGAAGAATTTTGGGTTCCCTTTTATGTTAACTGCCATTCTACTCTCATATTCTCTCTTTGCCAATCTTATTTTCATCTTCACTTCCCCTCTCAACTTATTGTATTTGGTCTGGTTCTCCCTTGAAGAATTCACCTGACATGCATCATACACCCTCTTTTTTTATTTCATCATCTTCTCTCTCTAACTTGTCATCCAAGGAGCCCTTGCTTTGGTTTCCTTACCCATCCCTCTTGTCTGCACCTTCAGGGGAGGGGAGAGAGTCAGCACCTTCAGGGGAGGGGGGAGAGAGTCAGCACCTTCAGGGGAGGGGGGTAGAGTCAGCACCTTCAGGGGAGGGGAGAGAGAGTCAGCACCTTCAGGGGAGGGGGAGAGAGTCAGCACCTTCAGGGGAGGGGGGTAGAGTCAGCACCTTCAGGGGAGGGGGGAGAGAGTCAGTACCTTCAGGGGAGGGGGCGAGAGTCAGCACCTTCAGGGGAGGGGGGAGAGAGTCAGCACCTTCAGGGGAGGGGGGAGAGAGTCAGCACCTTCAGGGGAGGGGGGAGAGGCAGCACCTTCAGGGGAGGGGGGGAGAGAGTCAGCACCTTCAGGGGAGGGGGGAGAGTCAGCACCTTCAGGGGAAGGGGGAGAGAGTCAGCACCTTCAGGGGAGGGGGGAGAGTCAGCACCTTCAGGGGAGGGGGGAGAGAGTCAGCACCTTCAGGGGAGGGGGGAGAGTGTCAGCACCTACAGGGGAGGGGGGAGAGAGTCAGCACCTTCAGGGGAGGAGGGAGAGAGTCAGCACCTTCAGGGGAGGGGAGAGAGTCAGCAACCTCAGGGGAGGGGGGAGAGAGTCAGCACCTTCAGGGGAGGGGGGAGAGAGTCAGCACCTTCAGGGGAGGGGGGAGAGAGTCAGCACCTTCAGGGGAGGGGGGAGAGAGTCAGCACCTTCAGGGGAGGGGGGACAGAGTCAGCACCTTCAGGGGAGGGGGGAGAGAGTCAGCACCTTCAGGGGAGGGGGGAGAGAGTCAGCACCTTCAGGGGAGGGGGGAGAGTGTCAGCACCTACAGGGGAGGGGGGACAGAGTCAGCACCTTCAGGGGAGGGGGGACAGAGTCAGCACCTTCAGGGGAGGGGGGAGAGTCAGCAGCTTCAGGGGAGGGGGGAGAGAGTCAGCACTTTCAGGGGAGGGGGGGAGCGGGGGGGAGAGTCAGCACCTTCAGGGGAGGGGAGAGAGTCAGCACCTTCAGGGGAGTTCATCACTCCCCTACCCAAAAACCCACCCTTGATTCCTCTGTTCTTGAAAAGTGGTGCCTATCTCCAAACTCCCATTCCAAAATGTTTCAATGTGTTATCACCTCCTAAGTTGGTACCCGTTTCCTCGCAACCCCCTGTTTGAATCTCTCCACCCCTGCCCCAGCACTGCTGTGGCCCGAACCAAATTTACAATTGATATCCTCTGTGATTGTGACCATGATGCATTTTCTCTTGTCCTCCTCGACCTCTCTGGTCAGCTGCAGCGACCTCCTTCAACAGCTCTCCCCCATTCTTCAACTTGGTGGGCTTTAGGAACAGGAAGAGGCCATTCAGCCCCTCGAGTGTGCGCCGCCATTTAATTACATCATAGCTGATCTGTACCTCAACTCCATTTACCCGCCTTTGCTCCGTATCCCTTAATACCAATTACCCAACAACAATCTGTCGCTCTCAGTCTTGAAAGCTCCAATTGACCCCCAGCATCCACAGCCTTTTGGGGGAGAGAGTTCCAGATTTCCACAACCCTTGTTGTGACAAAGTGCTTCTGGATTTTACTTCTAAACAGCCTGACTCTAATTTTAAGGTTATGTCTCCTTGTTCTGGACTCCCCCCACCAGAGGAAATAGTTTCTCTCTATCTACCCCATCAAATCCCCTTCCCCTTTCCATTCCACTCTTACCTAATCGATTGTAGTGAGAGTATCTCCAGCAATGGCCTCTCTTCTCACCCCTCGACCATTACCTCTGGTGTCCACCAAGGATCTATCCTTGGTCCCCTCCTATTTCTCATCTGCATTCCACATCAAACTCCGTTCCATAGCCACCGATTCCATAGCTCTCCCTGGCCACTGCCTCGGGCTGAACTAGACTGTTTGCAACCTCGGCATCCTATCTGACCCCGAGCTGAGCTTCCGACCCCAAATCCTCTCTATCACCAAGACCGCCTCCTTCCATCTCTGTAACACACCCGTCCCTACCCTGCCTCAGCTCATCTGCTGCTGAAACCCTCATCGAGGCTTTTGTTACCTCTAGACTTGATTATTCCAACGCACACCTGGCCGGCCTCCAATCTTCCACCCTCCATAAACTTGAGCTCATCCAAACCTCTGTTGCCCCGTGTCCTAACCCGCACCAAGTCCCGTTCACTCATCACTTCAATCCTTGCTGACTTTCATTGGCTTCATTTTACTTACTTAAATTTCTCAATCTTATGTTTGAATCCCTCCATGGCCTCCCCCTTCCCCTCTGTAACCCCCTCCAGCCCTACAATAACTCTTGTTCCTGCAACTCCACCCTCTTGTGCATTCTCACCTGCCTTCACCCCAGTATTGGCAGTCGTGCCTTCAGCCATCTAAACATCGCTCTCTGGAATTCCCTCTCTAAACCTCTCCACCTCCCTCTTCTCCTTTAAGACCCTTCTTATGGCCCAAGGGGGAAAAATTGGGTTGATTTGCGCCTCTCGTTCGTGCCCCTCGGGGGCAGTGCCGCTAACGCCTCCCATGAAATTCAGCGGGAGGTTAGCGGCGGCGGTAGGTGGTAGCAGTGCACATCGCCACGCTTGCGCCCCGGCCGCAAACGTCAGTCGCGCCCCCTGACCTATCGCCGGACGCTATGTCCGACAGGGTCAGGGGGCGTTCTTGCAGCGGCGGCGGCGGTATTAAAAGGGGCAGGTTTCGGGCGGCCATTTTTTTTGGGCCACCTGCCAGCACCTGCCCCCTTTCCCCTTTTTTCTTTAGGGTGCCGTCCGCGATCGCTCAGCCCGGGACTCCTCTTGCGTGCCGGGCTATTTTCCCAGCACCCCACTCCCTGGTGGTCCAGCAGCACGAGGCCCCTCCCCTTTAATCAGGGGAGTGAGGCCTGCAATGACGCGGTGCTACGTCCCGACGCGCGTGGCGCTGTTCCATGTAGCGCCGCAATATTCAGTCGTAGTGCCCCAAAAAGGAGGTGGAGCGCTTCCAGTAGCCCCGCCTCCTGCTTGGAGCGCTGCGAATGAATTTCAGGCGGCGGGGCGCTAACCTTTTCAGGGCACTAAAATTAGCACCTCGGCGACGTTAGCACCCAGTAGGGGCGCCACCCAACTTTTCCCCCCAAGTTTCTTACCTAGCTCCTAATATTCCCGGCTTTGACTTGATGTCCATTTTGTTTGATTATGCCTCTGTAAAGCAGTTTAGGTCATTTTTCTACATAAAAGGCGCTAAATAAATGCAAGATGTTGTTTTTGTTCTTTTCCCTGGCCCCTATCCTCACTGACAATGTCAATGGTTCCCTCTCCTGAGGCACCGTCCCTCTTACCTTCAGAACCACCATCATCACCCCTTCTCAAAAAACCCACCTGGGCTTTTCCATCCTCGCCAATTACTCCCAATCTCCCTTTCCTCGCCAAAGTCCTGGAACATATCATAGCCAGCAAGTGCCATGCAATCTCTGTCAAAGCCCCTTCTTTGAATCCCTCCAGCCCAGATTCTGCCCTTCTTACAAAATTAAAACAGCCTTCACCAGTCATGAATGACCTTCTCTGTGACTGTGACCATGGTGTGATATCTCTTCTTGTCCTCTCATGGTTGACCACACCATCCTTCTCCAGCACCAACCTCCATTGTCCAGCTCAGTCAGATTGCCCTCACTTGGTTCCACTCTTACTTTTCCAATCATGGCCGGAGCATCTCCAGCAATGGCTTCTCTTCCCACCCTGACTTCATGATATCTGCAATCTCTCAAGGATCTATCCCTGGCACTCTCCTCATCCTTATCTATAAGCTTCCCCTTCACAATATCATCATCAGACATGGGGTCAACCACCAAATATATGCTGATGACACCCAGGTCTATCGCTCCACCATCTCTTTCAAGTTCCCCACTGCCTTTGTGCTGTCAACTTGCTTGGATGAATGTTAACCTCCATCGTCTTTGGCCCATATCCCAAACTCTGCACCCTTGCTGCAAACTCCATTCCCCTTCCCAGCCACTCTCCCGGGCTGCACCAGGCTCTTCACAACCTCCACATTCCAGTTGAGCCTGAGCTGAGCTTCAGCCCCCAGATCCTCACTCTCACAGCAACATCCTGGGGTGGCTTCAAACTTTCCAAAGGGTCACTACAGAGCTGTCCAACATTGGGAAAACCCACCCCTATTGGCTGAGGAGCCTGCATTTCCAATGAGTACCATGGTTTCCCAGGACTCAGTAGCCCTGAGGCCAGTTTGAAATCCCGTCCCCACCATTTCATAGAATCATAGAATCATAGAGGTTTATGGCACAGAAGGAGGCCATTCGGCCCATTGTGTCTGCGCCGTCCAAAAAACAGCTCTCCAGCCTAATCCCACTTTCCAGCTCTTGGCCCGTAGCCCTGTAGGTTACAACACTTCACGTGCATATCCAAGTACTTCTTAAATGCGGTGAGGGTTTCTGCCTCTACCATCCTATCAGGCAGTGAGTTCCAGACCCCCACCACCCTCTGGGTGAAAACATTTCTCCTCAACTAACCTCTAATCCTTCTACCAGTTACTTTAAATCTGTGCCCTCTGGTTATTGACCTCTCTGCTAATGGAAATCGGTCCTTCCTGTCCACTCTATCTAGGCCCCTCATAATTTTCTACACCACAATCAAGTCTCTCCTCAGCATCCTCTGTTCCAAAGAAAACAACCCCAGCCTATCCAATCTTTCCTTATAGCTAAAATTCTCCAGTCCTGGCAACATCCTCGTAAATCTCCTCTGTACCCTCTCTAGTGCAATCACATCCTTTCTGTAATGTGGTGACCAGAACTGCATGCAGTACTCTAGCTGAGGCCTAACTAGTGTTTTATACAGTTCAAGCATAACCCCCCTGCTCTTATATTCTATGCCTCGGCTAATAAAGGAAAGTATCCAGTATGCCTTCTTAACCACCTTATCTACCTGTCCTGCTACCTTCAGGGATCTGTGGACATGCACTCCAAGGTCCCTTTGTTCCTCTACACTTCTCAGTATCCTACCATTTAATGTGTATTCCCTTGCCTTGTTAGCCCTCCCCAAATGCATTACCTCACACTTCTCCAGACTGACTTCCATTTGCCACTTTTCTGCCCACCTGACCAGTCTATTGATATCTTCCTGCAGTCTACAGTTTTCTTCATTACTATCAACCACATAGTCAACTTCTTAATCATGCCCCCCTACATTTAGGTATAAATCATTGATATATACCATAAAAAGCAAGGGACCTCGTACTGAGCCCTGCGGAACCCCACTGGAAACAGCCTTCCAGTTACAAAAAACACCCGTCGACCATTACCTTTTGCTTCCTGCCACTGAGCCAATTTTGGATCCCATGGGGACTTTCCCTTGGATCCTGTGGGCTTTTACTTTTCTGACCAGTCTGCCATGTGGGACCTTGTCCTTTTCAATGGAGCCATTCGAGGTCGCACTCCATCCCTCCCGAGAGATTAAAGTGAGACTGTAATTGGAGCACCTTTCAGGCCGATTTGAAATGACAGCCCTAATGCCTGAGTGGAGCCGCTCCGATACCCTCCCCATAACCAACATCACAGGACTGGCCTCAAACACAGGGAGACTGGCAGGGATATTGAGGCATTGACAATTTGTGGGCTGTGGGAGGAGATTAAATGTGTGGGGAGAGTCTGTGATAGGGGAGAGTGCACATGGGCTGTGGGAGGAGATTAAATGTGTGGGTAGAGTCCATGATAGGGGAGAGTGCACATGGGCTGTGGGAGGAGATTAAATGTGTGGGTAGAGTCCATGATAGGGGAGAGTGTACATGGGCTGTGGGAGGAGATTAAATGGATGGATAGAGTCCATGATAGGGGAGAGTGTACATGGACTGTGGGAGGAGATTAAATGTGTGGGTAGAGTCCATGATAGGGGAGAGTGTACATGGGCTGTGGGAGGAGATTAAATGTGTGGGTAGAGTCCATGATAGGGGAGAGTGTACATGGGCTGTGGGAGGAGATTAAATGTGTGGGTAGAGTCCATGATAGGGGAGAGTGCACATGGGCTGTGGGAGGAGATTAAATGAGTGGGTAGAGTCCATGATAGGGGAGAGTGTACATGGGCTGTGGGAGGAGATTAAATGGATGGATAGAGTCCATGATAGGGGAGAGTGTACATGGACTGTGGGAGGAGATTAAATGTGTGGGTAGAGTCCATGATAGGGGAGAGTGTACATGGGCTGTGGGAGGAGATTAAATGGGTGGGTAGAGTCCATGATAGGGGAGAGTGTACATGGGCTGTGGGAGGAGATTAAATGGATGGGTAGAGTCCATGATAGGGGAGAGTGTACAGGGGCTGTGGGAGGAGATTAAATGGGTGGGTAGAGTCCATGATAGGGGAGTGTGTACATGGGCTGTGGGAGGAGATTAAATGGGTGAGTAGAGTCCATGATAGGGGAGAGTGTACATGGACTGTGGGAGGAGATTAAATGGGTGGGTAGAGTCCATGATAGGGGAGAGTGTACATGGGCTGTGAGAGGAGATTAAATGGGTGGGTAGAGTCCATGATAGGGGAGAGTGTACAGGGGCTGTGGGAGGAGATTAAATGGATGGATAGAGTCCATGATAGGGGAGAGTGTACATGGGCTGTGGGAGGAGATTAAATGGGTGGGTAGAGTCCATGATAGGGGAGAGTGTACATGGGCTGTGGGAGGAGATTAAATGGATGGGTAGAGTCCATGATAGGGGAGAGTGTACAGGGGCTGTGGGAGGAGATTAAATGGGTGGGTAGAGTCCATGATAGGGGAGAGTGTACATGGGCTGTGGGAGGAGATTAAATGGGTGGGTAGAGTCCATGATAGGGGAGAGTGTACAGGGGCTGTGGGAGGAGATTAAATGGATGGATAGAGTCCATGATAGGGGAGAGTGTACATGGGCTGTGGGAGGAGATTAAATGGGTGGGTAGAGTCCATGATAGGGGAGAGTGTACATGGGCTGTGGGAGGAGATTCAATGGGTGGGTAGAGTCCATGATAGGGTAGAGTGTACAGGGGCTGTGGAGGAGATTAAATGGGTGGGTAGAGTCCATGATAGGAGAGAGTGTACATGGGCTGTGGGAGGAGATTAAATGGGTGGGTAGAGTCCATGATAGGGCAGAGTGCACATGGGCTGTGGGAGGAGATTAAATGGGTGGGTAGAGTCCATGATAGGGCAGCGTGTACACGGGCTGTGGAAGGAGATTAAATGGGTGGGTAGAGTCCATGATAGGGCAGTGTGTACGTGGGCTGTGGAAGGAGATTAAATGGGTGGGTAGAGTCCATGATAGGGCAGCGTGTACGTGGGCTGTGGAAGGATTGCCATTCATGGACCAAATGGGCTTTTTCTGCCTCTGGCTGCCTGTGTCCTTTGGTTGCTGGGTAAAGACGTATTGCCTGTTTCTCTCTAACAGGATCTCTCAGTGGTTGCCTTCTCCCATCAAACGGACTCATGGAGGAGGTGTTCATTAAAAGATCACAGCAGAAGAAAAAGACCTCACCACTCAACTATAAGGAGAGATTATTCATCCTGACTGACACTAAAATCTCGTACTACGAATATGACAGCGAGCGAATGGTAAGTGTGCGTTTTTAGAAGTTTCTCACTAGGCCCAACGAAGGTAGCAACGACAGCAGTGCTCCTAACTAGAGAGAGTGTGAGTTCCAACACTTGCCTTGACTCAGGTGTGTAGTTTGGCCTCCCCTAGAGGCTAACCACATTTGATCTCCCTTTGTTGTTTTTCCAATTTCCACTCCTCCGCAGAAGTTGCTAAATTCCACTGGGGCATCAGTTCCATGGCTCCAGCTTCCCTCCTGTACCTTAGCGAGGTGGCCATTCTTCATTGTGTGATCCTGAACAATCCTCCTCGATCTTTTCTGACTCATGATAACTCAAGGTGGAACTCTAACTAGGCCCCAAATTTCTATGTGGCAAACTGCACCTGATTCGTGCCGAGTTGGGGCTTGCTGCCCGATTTGTGGGGCCAGCTCATTTAAGTAGTGTAAATCCAGTGTGAAATGGGAATGTTAGACTGGGCCGGGCCAGGCTGGGAGTGCAGCCTTTGTAAAACCAGGTCTGGCTGAAGACTGCAGCAGCAGATGGTGGTGGGGGGGGACAGTGGGTAAGTGGGAAAGTGCTGAGCTCACTGAGTGGACTGTCAGGTAGCTGCACTGGATGACACATGTGTGATTTTATCCCACTCTACAAGAATGTTTTCCACTGGGGAATCTGACCGAGGCAGCCAAGGAAGGGAGAAGGTTGTGGCCAAGAGGAAGACAGGGTGGGTCTTTCACGGGACTTCCTGCCATGAAGAGCTCAGGGAGGGCCACCTTTCGAAGGATGAAGGCAATTCACAGCGTACGTAGTGTTGACATGTAGAATCCTCGACATCTTGTCACACAGTCTGGACATTCAGCTGGGCGGAGGAGGCTCAGGGGTGTTTCTGTAGGAGCTCACAGAGCAACATAGGGGCCATCTATTGCCCCCTGGGCCTTGGGGAAGGCAGCCACCCCGTGAGACTGGATGACCGTATATGGCGGCGGGGTGGGAGTGGGGCCGCTGAAGAATCCTCAGCACAGTTGGACCAGCGCCTCCTCCGCTCATCGGGAATCAATTTCCCAGAGGGGTCCTCGAGCAGGTGTTAGGCCCCTCATTAACATAAGCAAGGGGCCTAATGCCACTTTTAGGCGGCCGCCCAGAACGCCTACAAAATCGGCCCGAGGAGTTTCAGCAGTGGTCTGAAATTTCAGTCGCAGATTGGGCCCGAGCCATCCCAATACTAAATTGGTCACATTGCACCCATATCACGCTTGAAAAAACGGGCGCAACGCATATCGATTTGTACCCCAAGCGTATCCCTACAATGGGTAGTAAAAAATATCAATTTGAGGAGGACAGGATGCGCTGTGATACTGCCCATGATTGAACAGCCTACAACTAGACTCACTGCTGAGAGAACAGCGCTCAGCGGAGGCAGCATAGATTTCCAGAGACTAGGGAAACATAACCCAACCTTCCTGGGAAGGGGAGTCAACACCTTCAGGGGACGGGAGAGAGTCAACACCATCAGGGGAGGAGAGAGAGTCAACACCATCAGGGGAGGAGAGAGAGTCAACACCTTCAGGGGAGGAGAGAGAGTCAGCACCTTCAGGGGAGGGGGGACAGTCAGCATCTTCAGGGGAGGGGGGGTGAGAGTCAGCACCTTCAGGGGAGGTGGGAGAGAGTCAGCACCTTCAGGGGAGGGGAGAGAGAGTCAGCACCTTCAGGGGAGGGGGGAGAGAGTCAGCACCTTCAGGGGAGGGGGGAGAGAGTCAACACCTTCAGGGGAGGGGGGAGAGAGTCAGCACCTTCAGGGGAGGGGGGAGAGAGTCAACACCTTCAGGGGAGGGGGGAGAGAGTCAGCACCTTCAGGGGAGGGGGGGAGAGAGTCAATACCTTCAGGGGAGGGGGGAGAGAGTCAGCACCTTCAGGGGAGGGGGGAGAGAGTCAGCACCTTCAGGGGAGGGGGAGAGAGTCAGCACCTTCAGGGGAGAGGGGGGAGAGTCAGCACCGTTAGGGGAGGGGAGAGAGTCAGCACCTTCAGGGGAGAGGGGAGAGAGTCAGCACCTTCAGGGGAGGGGAGAGAGTCAGCACCGTTAGGGGAGGGGAGAGAGTCAGCACCTTCAGGGGAGGGGGGAGAGAGTCAGCACCTTCAGGGGAGGGGAGAGAGAGTCAGCACCGTTAGGGGAGGGGGGAGAGTCAGCATTGTTTGGGGAGGGGGGAGAGTCAGCACCGTTTGGGGAGGGGGGAGAGACAGCACTGTTTGGGGAGGGGGGAGAGAGTCAGCACCGTTAGGGGAGGGGGGAGAGAGTCAGCACCGTTTGGGGAGGGGGGAGAGTCAGCACTGTTTGGGGAGGGGGGAGAGAGTCAGCACTGTTAGGGGAGGGGGAGGAGTCAGCACCTTCAGGGAGGGGGGAGAGAGTCAGCACTGTTTGGGGAGGGGGGAGAGAGCCAGCACCGTTTGGGGAGGGGGGAGAGAGTCAGCACCGTTAGGGGAGGGGGGAGAGAGTCAGCACCGTTTGGGGAGGGGGGAGAGAGTCAGCACTGTTTGGGGAGGGGGGAGAGAGCCAGCACCGTTTGGGGAGGGGGGAGAGAGTCAGCACTGTTTGGGGAGGGGGGAGAGAGTCAGCACTGTTTGGGGAGGGGGAGGAGTCAGCACTGTTTGGGGAGGGGGGAGAGAGTCAGCACCTTTAGGGGAGGGGGGAGAGAGTCAGCACCTTTAGGGGAGGGGGAGAGAGTCAGCACCTTTAGGGGAGGGGGGAGAGAGTCAGCACCTTTAGGGGAGGGGGGAGAGTCAGCTCCGTTAGGGGAGTGGGGAGAGAGTCAGCACTAACAACAGAAAACGCTGGAAAAACTCAGCAGGCCAGGCAGCATCCGTAGAGAGAGAAAGAGAGTTGACGTTTCAGGTCGATGACCTTTCATCAGAACTGGGAAGAGCTGGAAATCAAATAGATTTAAGGCCAGGGTAAAGCTGGGAAAAGGGGGAGGGGATAAAGGAACAAAGGAGGAGATGAAGAGACATTAAGAGACATTAAGAGATATGCAAGGCTAGAGGTGGTGTTAATGTGACAGATTAAGGCTGAATGAAGTGTGAAATCCACTGGCAGAATGAAGGACAGCTGCCAGCTTCTAGGAGGAAAAAAAAGGTGGGGGGACAAATAAAAGGGTGGATAAAATAAAATATAAATGTGATTGGAGCTGAGGTTATGATCTAAAATTGTTGAACTCGATATTGAGTCCAGAGGGCTGTAGCGTGCCTAAACGAAAGATGAGGTGCTGTTCCTCGAGCTTACGCTGAGCTTCCGTGGAACAGTGTAATAGGCCGAGGACGGTGAGGTCAGAGTGGGAGTGAAGAGTCAGCACTGTTTGGGGAGGGGGAGGAGTCAGCACTGTTTGGGGAGTGGGGAGGAGTCAGCACCGTTAGGGGAGGGGGGAGAGTCAGCACCGTTAGGGGAGGGGGGAGAGTCAGCACTGTTTGGGGAGGGGGAGGAGTCAGTACTGTTTGGGGAGGGGGGAGAGAGTCAGCACTGTTTGGGGAGGGGGGAGAGAGTCAGCACTGTTTGGGGAGGGGGAGGAGTCAGCACTGTTTGGGGAGGGGGAGGAGTCAGCACTGTTTGGGGAGGGGGGAGGAGTCAGCACCGTTTGGGGAGGGGGGAGAGAGTCAGCACCGTTTGGGGAGGGGGGAGAGAGTCAGCACCGTTTGGGGAGGGGGGAGAGAGTCAGCACCGTTTGGGGAGGGGGGAGAGAGTGCACCGTTAGGGGAGGGGGGTATATCATGTGTATAATTTAGTGTTTAATCTGTTTTCTCTCCAGAAACGAGGGGGCAAGAAAGGCTCGATTGACTTGGAAAAAATCAAGTGTGTGGAAACAGTGAGAGCCGAGGATTGCTGTCCCCTGGACCGGCAGCACCCATTCCAGGTTAGTGCATGAATGTCAACTCTCTGATGGGACGTCTCTGCTGGCAATTAGAGCATCGGAACACAGGAATAGGAGGAGGTCATTCAGCCTCTCGAGCCTGTTACACAGGAACAGGAGGAGGCCATTCAGCCTCTCGAGCCTGTTACTCAGGAACTGGAGGAGGCCATTCAGCCCCTCGAGCCTGTTACACAGGAACAGGAGGAGGCCATTCAGCCCCTTGAGCCTGTTACACAGGAACAGGAGGAGGCCATTCAGCCCCTC
Organism: Squalus acanthias; assembly: GCA_030390025.1. Taxonomy (NCBI): domain Eukaryota; kingdom Metazoa; phylum Chordata; class Chondrichthyes; order Squaliformes; family Squalidae; genus Squalus; species Squalus acanthias. Next base: position 80,575,121 of record CM059430.1, on the reverse strand, counting down.
GAGCCTGTTACACAGGAACAGGAGGAGGCCATTCAGCCCCTCGAGCCTGTTACACAGGAACAGGAGGAGGCCATTCAGCCCCTCGAGCCTGCTGTGCCATTGAATTAGATCATGGCTGATCTGTACCTCAACTCCATTTAGCTGCCTTTGCTCCATATCCCTGATACCCTCACCCAACAACAATCTGTCAATCTCAGTCTTGGAAGCTCGTATTGACCCCCAGCATCCACAGCCTTTTGGGGGAGAGAGTTCCAGATTTCCACCACCCTTTGTGTGAAAATGTATTTACTGATTTCACTCTGGAATGGCCTGGCTCTCATTTTAAGATTATGTCCTCTTGTTCTGGATTCCTCCACCAGAGGAAATAGTTTCTTTGTACCTACCCTATTGAATGGTTTTAACATTTGAAACACCTTGTGTCAGCCAGTGGCTCAGTTGGTAGCACCCTCGCCTTTGCCAGTTGAAATCTCACTCCAGAGACGGAGCACAAATCTAGGCTGACACTCTAATGCAGTATTGAGGAGTGCCGCACTGTCAGAGGTGCTGTCGTTCAGATGAGATGTTAAACCGAGGCCCCGTCTGCTCTCAGGTGGATATAAAAGATCCGCACGACACTATTTCGAAGAGTAGGCGAGTTCTCCCCGGTGTCCTGGGCCAATATTTATCACTCAATCAACATCACCAGAATATCTGGTCAATATCACCTTGCTGTTTGTGGGAGCTTGCTGTGCTCAAATTGGCTGCCACGTTTCCTACATTACAAGTGACTACACTTCAAAAGTACTTCACTGGCTGTAAAATGCTTTGGGGTGTCCGGTAGTTGTGAAATACGCGATAGAAAGGCAAGTGTTTTTTTTTTCTTTTTGAATCATTTTAACATTTTAAGCACTTTGATCAGATCACTCCTCAATCTTCTATACTCAGGGGAATATAAACCAAGTTTATGCAACCTGTCCTCATAATTTAATCCTGTGGTATCATTCCTGTGGCACTGCATATGAGAACTCAAAAGTTATTTTAATGGTAGCCTTCAATCAACCGAACTTAAACTTAAATAAAGCCAATTACATAGGTATGAGGGGGGAGTTGGCTAAGGTAGATTGGAAAAATAGATTAAAAGGTATGGTGGTAGATAAGCAGTGGCTAGCATTTAAAGAAATATTTCATAATTCTCAACAAGAATACATTCCATTGAGAAACAAAAACGCCACGGGAAAAGTGATCCAACCGTGGCTAACTAAAGAAGTTAAGGATAGCATTAGATTGAAAGAAGAAGCATATAATGTTGCGAAGAATAGTAGTAAGCCTGAGGATTGGGAGAGTTTCAGAAACCAGCTAAGGATGACCAAAAAATTGATAAAAAGTGAAAAAATAGAATATGAGAGAAAACTAGCAAGAAATATAAAAGCAGATTGTAAGAGCTGCTACAAGTATGTAAAAAGGAAGAGAGTAGCAAAAGTAAACGTTGGTCCCTTAGAGGCTGAGACAGGAGAAATTATTATAGGTTATAAGGAAATGGCAGAAACGTTAAACAATTTTTTTTTATCTGTCTTCACAGTAGAAGACACAAAAAGCATACCAATAATGGTGGGGAACCAAGGGTCTAATGAGGGTGAGGAACTTAACGTAATTAATATAAGTAGAGAAAAAGTACTAGAGAAACTAATGGGACTAAAAGCCGACAAATCCCCTGGACCTGACGGCCTACATCCTAGGGTTCTAAAAGAGGTGGCTGACGAGATACTGGATGCATTGGTTTTGATCTTCCAAAATTCCCTAGATTCTGGAATCGTCCCAGCGGATTGGAAGGTCACAAATGTAACCCCGCTATTCAAGAAAGGAGGGAGAGAGAAAACAGGGAACTACAGACCAGTTAGCCTGACATCAGTTGTTGGGAAAATGCTGGAATCCATTGTTGAGGAAGTGGTATCAGGGCACTTAGAAAATCATAACATGATTAGGCAGAATCAACATGGTTTTATGAAAGGAAAATCGTGTTTGACAAATTTATTAGAGTTTTTTGAAGATGTAACTAGCAGGGTAGATAAAGGGGAACCAGTGGATGTAGTATATTTGGATTTCCAAAAGGCATTCGATAAGGTGCCACATAAAAGGTTATTACACAAGATTAGGGCTCATGGGGTTGGGGGTAATATAGTAGCATGGATAGAGGATTGGTTAACGGACAGAAAACAGAGAGTAGGGATAAACAGATCTTTTTCAGATTTGCAGGCTGTAACTAGTGGGGTACCGCAAGGATCAGTGTTGGGGCCTCAGCTATTTACAATCGATATTAATGACCTAGATGAAGGGACCGAGTGTAATGTATCCAAGTTTGATGACGATACAAAGCTAGGTGGGACAGTAAGCTGTGAGGAGAACACAAAGAGTCTGCAAAGGGATATAGATAGACTAAATAAGTGGGCAGTAAGGTGGCAGATGGAGTATAATGTAGGAAAATGTGAGGTTATTCACTTTGGTAGGAAGAATAGAAAAACAGAATATTTTTTAAATGGTGAGAAACTATTAAATGTTGGTGTTCAGAGAGATTTGGGTGTCCTCGTACAAGAAACACAGAAAGCTAACATGCAGGTACAGCAAGCAATAAGGAAGGCAAATGGCATGTTGGCCTTTATTGCAAGGGAGTTGGAGTTTAAGAGTAAGGAAGTCTTGCTACAATTGTACAGGGCTTTGGTGAGACCACACCTGGAGTACTGTGCACAGTTTTGGTCTCCTTATCTAAGAAAGGGTATACTTGCCTTGGAGGCAGTGCAACAAAGGTTCACTAGGTTGATTCCTGGGATGAGAGGGCTGTCCTATGATGAGAGATTGTGTAGATTGGGCCTATACTCTCTGGAGTTTAGAAGAATGAGAGGTGATCTCATTGAAACATACAAGATTCTGAAGGGGATTGACAGGGTAGATGCCGAGAGGTTGTTTCCCCTGGCTGGAGTGTCTAGAACTAGGGGGCAGAGTCTCAGGATAAGGCGTAGGCCATTCAAGACTGAGATGAGGAGGAATTTCTTCACTGAGAGGGTTGTGAATCTTTGGAATTCTCTGCCCCAGAGGGCTGTGAATGCTGAGTCTGTGAGTATATTCAAGGCTGAGATCGATAGATTTTTGGACTCTAGGGGAATCAAGGGATATGGAGATCGGGCGGGAAAGTGGAGTTGAGGTGGATGATCAGCCATGATCTTATTGAATGGCGGAGCAGGCTCGAGGGGCCATATGGCCAACTCCTGCTCCTAATTCTTATGTTCCTATGTTCTTATGAGCGTGAACTGGGAATACCCAAGTGGTGTAGAGTTCTAGACTGATTGGTGGTCAAGTGGAACACCTTTAAAGGTGTAACGTTGAGCATGCAGGATAGATACATACCAAAAATCATCTGTTAATCTCTCTCTAACCCTCACACACTCTGTCTGATCAGTGTAGAATTCCCTCAGTACTGCACGGGAGTGTCAGCCTGGATTATGTGTTTAAGTCTCTGGAGCGGGACTTGAACCCCCAATCTGCTGACTGAGCGCTGAGAGTGGCTACACCTGAGGCACGGCTGACACCTATCAGGATGGGTTGCCTGGGGTTTTGTGGATGAACTGAAGGGTAGGGCGAAAGCTCATATCAGAGGACACCAGAGGCTGAAAAGTGTACCAGAAGAGGTAAATCAGGAAATAGTCCCTGGGTGTCAACAGGCTTAGATTTCAGGCACACACCAAATGATAAATGCTTGAACAATACTCCTCATATGTGGGAGGAAACGGAGACTAAGAGAAGTGAGGAATTCCACAATGCAGAGGTTCTGGAGCACAATGAGATAGGGAGTGGGAGTTGCTGCGATGAATCTGAATTTCAACACAGTGAAGAGGTAGGGAGTAGGAATAGTGCGTAGGACAGGGAGTAGGAATAGTGCGTAGGACGGGGAGTAGGAATAGTGCATAGGACGGGGAGAAGCAATTGTGCGTAGGACGGGGAGTAGGAATAGTGCGTAGGACGGGGAGTAGGAATAGTGCGTAGGACGGGGAGTAGGAATAGTGCGTTGGAAAGGGAGTAGGAATAGTGCGTAGGACGGGGAGTAGGAATAGTGCATAGGACAGGGAGTAGGAATAGTGCGTAGGACGGGGAGTAGGAATAGTGCATAGGACGGGGAGTAGGAATAGTGCGTAGGACGGGGAGTAGGAATAGTGCGTAGGACGGGAGTAGGAATAGTGCGTAGGACGGGGAGTAGGAATAGTGCATAGGACGGGGAGTAGGAATAGTGCGTAGGACGGGGAGTAGGAATAGTGCATAGGACGGGGAGTAGGAGTAGTGCGTAGGACGGGGAGTAGGAATAGTGCGTAGGACGGGGAGTAGGAATAGTGCGTAGGACGGGGAGTAGGAATAGTGCGTAGGACGGGGAGTAGGAATAGTGCGTAGGACGGGGAGTAGGAATAGTGCGTAGGACGGGGAGTAGGAATAGTGCGTAGGACGGGGAGTAGGAATAGTGCATAGGATGGGGAGTAGGAATAGTGCGTAGGACGGGGAGAAGCAATTGTGCGTAGGACGGGAGTAGGAATAGTGCATAGGACGGGAGTAGGAATAGTGCGTAGGATGGGGAGAAGCAATTGTGCGTAGGATGGGAGTAGGAATAGTGCATAGGATGGGGAGAAGCAATAGTGCGTAGGACGGGGAGTAGGAATAGTGCGTAGGACGGGGAGTAGGAATAGTGCGTAGGACGTGGAGTAGGAATAGTGCGTAGGACGGGGAGTAGGAATAGTGCGTAGGACGTGGAGTAGGAATAGTGTGTAGGACGGGGAGTAGGAATAGTGCGTAGGACGGGGAGTAGGAATAGTGCGTAGGACGTGGAGTAGGAATAGTGCGTAGGACAGGGAGTAGGAATAGTGCGTAGGACGGGGAGTAGGAATAGTGTGTAGGACGGGGAGTAGGAATAGTGCGTAGGACGGGGAGTAGGAATAGTGTGTAGGACGGGGAGTAGGAATAGTGCGTAGGACCGGGAGTAGGAATAGTGCATAGGACCGGGAGTAGGAATAGTGCATAGGACGGGGAGTAGGAATAGTGCGTAGGACGGGGAGTAGGAATAGTGCGTAGGACGGGGAGTAGGAATAGTGCATAGGACGGGGAGTAGGAATAGTGCGTAGGACGGGGAGTAGGAATAGTGCGTAGGACGGGGAGTAGGAATAGTGCATAGGACGGGGAGTAGGAATAGTGCGTAGGACGGGGAGTAGGAATAGTGCGTAGGATAAGGACTAGGAATAGTGCGTAGGACGGGGAGTAGGAATAGTGCGTAGGACCGGGAGTAGGAATAGTGCATAGGACGGGGAGTAGGAATAGTGTGTAGGACGGGGAGTAGGAATAGTGCGTAGGACGGGGAGTAGGAATAGTGCGTAGGACCGGGAGTAGGAATAGTGCATAGGACGGGGAGTAGGAATAGTGCGTAGGACCGGGAGTAGGAATAGTGCGTAGGACCGGGAGTAGGAATAGTGCATAGGACGGGGAGTAGGAATAGTGCATAGGATGGGGAGTAGGAATAGTGCGTAGGACCGGGAGTAGGAATAGTGTGTAGGACGGGGAGTAGGAATAGTGCGAAGGACGGGGAGTAGGAATAGTGTGTAGGACGGGGAGTAGGAATAGTGCGTAGGACGGGGAGTAGGAATAGTGCGAAGGACGGGGAGTAGGAAAAGTGTGTAGGACGGGGAGTAGGAATAGTGCGTAGGACGGGGAGTAGGAAAAGTGTGTAGGACGGGGAGTAGGAATAGTGCGTAGGACGGGGAGTAGGAATAGTGCATAGGACGGGGAGTAGGAATAGTGCGTAGGACGGGGAGTAGGAATAGTGCGTAGGATAAGGACTAGGAATAGTGCATAGGACGGGGGATTGGGAGCTGGGGAAGAACAAGAAAGGAAGGTTGAAAGGAGCAATGACTGTAGCAGTATCGATAAAACAGAGAGAGAGAGGTGGGGGTCTGAGGCTTCAGGTGAGGGAGGGATTGCCAATAATGTGAATAAAGTCAGCCATTTTGACCAAACATTTACAAGTGCGTCTCTGCAGCCAAGCAAGAGGCTTCTCTCTGTTTGGAGTGGGGCTTTGGTGACAGTAGATTTACATCACATCTTACGCTCTGAATTCTAAGCAAAAGGGGAAATGAAAGCCTCCGTTGTTATTTTGACCGCCTGCGATCTGATAAACAGTCACTGAATTATAGAAAAAGAGAGACTCATTGTCGCAGTGAATAAACAGCTCGACCTGTGATTGGGAAGCGAGTTTTCTCACTGAGAAATTATTTAAAGGCACCTTTTAATCTTCACCTGTGTCCAACCCAGCACCAGGCAGAAACCCGCCAACAGGTGAGACACCCCCTGATTGGACGGTTGTGGTGTAGCTTTTGGCCCATCCACCAGCTCCCTCAACCAGCTAGCGCCTGACTGAAGGAGAGGCCATCACTGGCATATAGGAGCGAGGCGACCTCTTTAAACAATGAGCCAGTGAACACAGAATTAGTAGCAATCGAAATCCAAGAGCTGAAGCAGTTCAGAATAACCCAATTTCAAGTTAATTCATTAATGTCTAACTAATGGCTCAGTAACAAGGGTGCAGCTGGAGGGAACAGTATCACGGACATGTGTCTGAGAAGATTGGCCCCGTCGGTTGCTCAGACTGCAGAGGCAAGGCAGAACCCTCTCATGACCTTGGCTTCATTGAGTAGTAACCAGCTGTGTGTTTGAACCCTGGGTACAAGGGCAGAGATCTGGGGGCAATCACGCCTGGGCGAGAGGTCCACTGGCAGGGATAGGTGCAGGATTTCAGGTTGTTGCTGAGGGGCAGCTCTTGTATTCTGGGATGGAATGGAAAGTCTTGATTAAGCCATAGTAGCCCTACTGACTCCCACAGCTACCTGGACTACACTTCCTCCCACCCTGCCTCCTGTAAGGACTCTATTCCATTCTCCCAGTTTCTCCGTCTCCGCCGCATCTGCTCTGACGATGCCACTTTCCAAACCAGTGCTTCCGATATGTCTTCCTTTTTCCTCAACCGAGGATTCCCCTCTACTGTGGTTGACATGGCCCTCGACCGTGTCCGTTCTATCTCCCGCACTTCTGCCCTCACCCCTGCCCCTCCCTCCCGGAACCATGATAGAGTTCCCCTCATCCCCACCTTTCACCCCACCAGCCTCCACATTCAACGATCATCCTCCACCATTTCCGCCACCTCCAGCGTGATCCCACCACCAAACGCATCTTCCCCTCACCTCCACTTTCAGCATTCCGCAGGGACCGCTCCCTCCGCGACACCCTAGTCCACTCCTCTACCACCCCCAACACCCCTTCCCCTTCGCCCGGCACCTTCCCGTGCAAGCGCAGGAGATGCAACACATGCCCTTATACCTCACCCCTTCCCACTGTCCAGGGCTCCCCTTCCAGGTGAAACAGCGATTTACTTGTACTTCCTGCAATTTAGTATATTGTATTCGCTGCTCACGATGTGGTCTCCTCTACATTGGGGAGACCAAACGCAGATTGGGTGGCCAATTTGCGAAACACCTCCGTTCAGTCCGTAAGGGGGACCCCGAGCTCCTGGTGGCCTGTCACTTTAATTCAACGCTCCACTCCCACTCTGACCTCACCGTCCTCGGCCTCTTGCATTGTTCCACGGAAGCTCAGCGTAAGCTCGAGGAACAGCACCTCATCTTTCGATTAGACACTTTACAGCCTTCCGGACTCAACATAGAGTTCAACAATTTCAGATCATAACCTCGGCCCCCATCACATATATATATATTTTTATTTTATTTTTTTATCCACCCTTTTGTTTGGCCCTTTTTTTTCTTCCCTCCCACATGGCAGCTGTCCTTCATTCTGCCAGCACAATTCACACTCCATCTAGAGCCATCCTTTGTTCCTTAACCTGTCCCATTACCACCTCCTCTTGCCTTGAATATCTCTTAATGTCTCTCAATGTCTCTTAATCTCTCCTGCTTTCTATCCTATCACTGACCTTCCCTTTTGTTCTTTCATCCCCTCCCCCTTTTCCCAACCCTATACTTGCTTAAAATCTATTTCATTTCCTGCTTTTTTCCAGTTCTGACGAAAGGTCTTCGACCTGAAACGTTAACTCTCTTTCTCTCTCCATGGATGCTGCCTGGCCTGCTGAGTTTTTCCAGCGTTTTCTGTTATTTCGGATTTCCAGCATCCGCAGTATTTTGCTATCGTATTAGCTCTTGTGCTGTTGTTTTAGTCACTGGATTGTGGAGTGACTGCAAGATTTATTAGGAAAAGGAAAAGATCTGTAGGCTCAAACAAGTCTGCCTCTCTGTCACAGATCTACCCAACTTCTCACCTATAATCCTCAAAAAGAAAGAAAGAACTTGTATTGTTACAGCACCTTTCGCCACCTCAGGACATCCCAAAGTGCTTTACAGCCAATGAAGTACTTTTTTGAATTGCATTCGCTGTTGCAATGTGGGAAACGTGGCAGCCAATTTACACACAACAGTAATGTGATAATGACCATATCATCTCTTTGGTTGAGGGATAAATATTGCCCAGGACACCGGGGAGAACTCCCCTGCTCTTCTTCCAAATAGTGCCATGGGATCTTTTATGTCCACGTGAGAGAGCAGACGGGGCCTCGGTTTAACATCTCATCTGAAAGATGGCACCTCCGACAGCGCAGCGCTCCCTCAGTACTCCACTGGAGTGTCTAATAGAGTTGTCAAACACGATCTCCCTTTCATAAATGTGTGTTGACTCTGCCTAATCATATTTTGATATTCCAAATGCCCTTTTACCACATCCTTAATAACAGATTCTAGCATCTTCTCCACTACTGATGTCAGGCTAACTGGCCTATAGTTCTCTGTTTTCTCTCTCCCTCCTTTCTTGAACAGCGGGGTTACATTTGTTACAGTTCAATCCATGGGGACCGTTCTAGAATCTAGGGAATTCTGGAAGATAAAAACGAATGCATCCACTGGGTGTCACACTGCTTTGTCAGAGTGCTTGTCCAACATCCAGCACTGGTTGAGCAGAAATTTCATCCAACTAAATATTGGAAGACGGAAGCCATTGTCTTTGGTCCCCACCACATGCTCCATTTTCCTAGCCACCGAATCCATCCCTCTCTCTGGCAACTGTCTGGGGCTGAACCAGACCCTTCGCAAGCTTGGTGTCCTGTTTGACTCCGAGATGAGTTTCCTCCACATATCCGCGGCATCACCAAGACCGCCTACATCTGCCTCACAATCCCTCACCCATGCCTTGGTTCCCTCTAGACTTGACTATTCCAACGCTCTCCTGGCCGGCCTCCAATCTTCCTCCCTCCATAAACTTGAGCTCATCCAAAGCTCTGCTGCCCGTGTCATAAGAACATAAGCACATAAGAAATAGGAGCAGAGGAGGCCATATGACCTCTCGAGCCTGCTCCGACATTCAATAATATTGTCGCTGATCTTCTACCTCAACTCCACTTTCCCACCCACCCCCATATCTTAACTCGCACCAAGTCCCGTTCACCCATCACCCCCTGTGCTCGCTGACCTACATTGGCTCCAGGTCCGGCAACACCTCGATTTTAAATTCTAATCCTTGTTTTCAAATCCCTCCATGGCCTTGACCCTTCCTATCTCTGTAATCTCCTCCAGCCCCACAACATTCTCCCCACAGGGGCAGAGTTGGGCAATGTTACAGAGGTGGAAGTAGGCGGTGTTGGTGATGGCTAGGAAAATGGAGCATGTGGTGGGGACCGAAGACAATGGCTTCCGTCTTCCAATATTTAGTTGGAGGAAATTTCTGCTCAACCAGTGCTGGATGTTGGACAAGCACTCTGACAAAGCAATGTGACACTCAGTGGATGCATTCGTTTTTATCTTCCAGAATTCCCTAGATTCTAGAACGGTCCCCATGGATTGGACGGTAACAAATGTAACCCCGCTGTTCAAGAAAGGAGGGAGAGAGAAAACAGAGAACTATAGGCCAGTTAGCCTGACATCAGTAGTGGAGAAGATGCTAGAATCTCTTATTAAGGATGTGGTAAAAGGGCATTTGGAATATCAAAATATGATTAGGCAGAGTCAACACACATTTATGAAAGGGAGATCGCGTTTGACAACTCTATTAAAGTTTTTTGAGGATGTAACTAGGCGCGTACATAAGGGGGAACCAGTAGATGTTGTATATTTGGATTTCCAGAATGCATTTGATAAGGCGTGTCAATCCCAAACTAATCCCACAGCCCAACTCTGCCCCCCATAGCCCTCTATCAATCCCAAACTAATCCCACTGCCCCGCTCTCTTCCTATAGCCCTCTATCAATCCCAAACTAATCCCACTGCCCCACTCTCTCCCATAGCCCTGTATCAATCCCAAACTAATCCCACTGCCCCGCTCTCTCCCATAGTCCTGTATCAATCCCAAACTAATCCCACTGCCCCGCTCTGTCCCCATAGCCCTGTATCAATCCAAAACTAATCTCACTGCCCTACTCTCTCCCCATAGCCCTGTATCAATCCCAAACTAATCTCACTGCCCCATTCTCTCCCCATAGCCTTGTATCAATCCCAAACTAATCCCACTGCCCCGCTCTCTCCCTATAGCCCTCTATCAATCACAAAATAATCCCACTGTCCCGCTTTCTCCCCATAGCCCTGTATCAATCACAAACTAATCTCACTGCCCCATTCTCTCCCCATAGCCCTGTATCAATCCCAAACTAATCCCACTGCCCCGCTCTCTCCCCATAGCCCTGTATCAATCCCAAACTAATCCCACTGCCCTGCTCTCTACCCATAGCCCTGTATCAATCCCAAACTAATCACACTGCCCCGCTCTCTCCCCATAGCCCTGTATCAATCCAGAACTAATCCCACCGCCCCACTCTCTCCCCATAGCCCTGTATCAATCCCAAACTAATCCCACTGCCCCACTCTCTCCCATAGCCCTGTATCAATTCCAAACTAATCCCACTGCCCCACTCTCTCCCATAGCCCTGTATCAATCCCAAACTAATCCCACTGCCCCGCTCTCTCCCCATAGCCCTGTATCAATCCCAAACTAATCCCACTGCCCCACTCTCTCCCATAGCCCTGTATCAATTCCAAACTAATCCCACTGCCCCACTCTCTCCCATAGCCCTGTATCAATCCCAAACTAATCCCACTGCCCCACTCTCTCCCATAGCCCTGTATCAATTCCAAACTAATCCCACTGCCCCACTCTCTCCCATAGCCCTGTATCAATTCCAAACTAATCCCACTGCCCCACTCTCGCCCCATAGCCCTGTATCAATCCCAAACTAATCCCACTGCCCCGCTCTCTCCCATAGCCCTGTATCAATCCCAAACTAATCCCACTGCCCCGCTCTGTCCCCATAGCCCTGTATCAATCCAAAACTAATCTCACTGCCCCACTCTCTTCCCATAGCCCTGTATCAATCCCAAACTAATCACACTGCCCCGCTCTCTCCCCATAGCCCTGTATCAATCCAGAACTAATCCCACCGCCCCACTCTCTCCCCATAGCCCTGTATCAATCCCAAACTAATCCCACTGCCCCACTCTCTCCCATAGCCCTGTATCAATCACATAATAATCCCACTGTCCTGCTTTCTCCCCATAGCCCTGTATCAATCACAAACTAATCCCACTGTCCCACTCTCTCCCATAGCCCTGTATCAATTCCAAACTAATCCCACTGCCCCGCTCTCTCCCCATAGCCCTGTATCAATCCCAAACTAATCCCACTGCCCCACTCTCCCCATAGCCCTGTATCAATCTCAAACTAATCCCACTGCCCCACAGCCCTGTATCAATCCTAAACTAATCCCGCTGCCCCGCTCTCCCCATAGCCCTGTATAAATCCCAAACTAATCCCACTGCCCCACTCTTTCCCATAGCCCTGTATCAATCCCAAACTAATCCCACTGCCCCGCTCTCTCCCCATAGCCCTGTATCAATCCCAAACTAATCCCACTGCCCCGCTCTCTCCCCATAGCCCTGTATCAATCCCAAACTAATCCCACCGCCCCACTCTCTCCCCATAGCCCTGTATCAATCCCAAACTAATCCCACTGCCCCACTCTCTCCCATAGCCCTGTATCAATCCCAAACTAATCCCACTGCCCCGCTCTCTCCCCATAGCCCTGTATCAATCCCAAACTAATCCCACTGCCCCACTCTCTCCCATAGCCCTGTATCAATCCCAAACTAATCCCACTGCCCCACTCACTCCCCATAGCCCTGTATCAATCCCAAACTAATCCCACTGCCCCGCTCTGTCCCCATAGCCCTGTATCAATCCAAAACTAATCTCACTGCCCCACTCTCTTCCCATAGCCCTGTATCAATCCCAAACTAATCTCACTGCCCAACTCTCTCCCCATAGCCCTGTATCAATCCCAAACTAATCCCACTGTCCCACTCTCTCCCCATAGCCCTGTATCAATCCCAAACTAATCCCACTGTCCCACTCTCTCCCCATAGCCCTGTATCAATCCCAAACTAATCCCACTGCCCTGCTTTCCCCCCATAGCCCTGTATCAATCTCAAACTAATCCCACTGCCCCACTCTCTCCCCATAGCCCTGTATCAATCCCAAACTAATCCCACTGCCCCACAGCCCTGTATCAATCCTAAACTAATCCCGCTGCCCCGCTCTCCCCATAGCCCTGTATAAATCCCAAACTAATCCCACTGCCCCACTCTCTCCCATAGTCCTGTATCAATCCCAAACTAATCCCACTGCCCCGCTCTCTCCCCATAGCCCTGTATCAATCCCAAACTAATCCCACTGCCCCGCTCTCTCCCCATAGCCCTGTATCAATCCCAAACTAAACCCACTGCCCCACTCTCTCCCCATAGCCCTGTATCAATCCCAAACTAATCCCACTGCCCCACAGCCCTGTATCAATCCTAAACTAATCCCGCTGCCCCGCTCTCCCCATAGCCCTGTATAAATCCCAAACTAATCCCACTGCCCCACTCTCTCCCCATAGCCCTGTATCAATCCCAAACTAATCCCACTGCCCTGCTTTCCCCCCATAGCCCTGTATCAATCCCAAACTAATCCCACTGCCCCACTCTCTCCCCATAGCCCTGTATCAATCCCAAACTAATCCCACTGCCCCACTCTCCCCATAGCCCTGTATCAAACTGTTACTGTAAGAGATGCAATGTCCTCTATCTGAGCCACTTCCTGTGGTAAAGCACTCGGTGCTGCAACACCCATTAGATAAGGACATTTCTCTCAACCGCTCTCCTCACTCTCTTAGATTAGATGATCCCTCACTGACTCCCCAACCCAAAGCAAGTTGTCTTTCCCCATTCATCGTAATAATTTTAAAAACCTTGGTGTACCTCGATCCTCCAGAAGGCACTGGAGAAAATTCCACATGAGAGGCTTTTAGTTAAAGCTGTAGTGAACCAGGAAGCCCTGCGATGGATAAGAAACTGACTGAAGGGTAGGTAAACAACAAACACAGTTAGAGGGGTTATATAAGGAGAGGGGTGCTAGTACTGAGTGGGGGGCACCAGTGGTTCGTTCTGGGATCATGCTTGTTTCTAATTTACATAAATGTCCTCTATTCTGAAACTCGATGGAAATTGTTCACATTTGCAGATGACCAAGAGAGCCATAGGGATAGACAGGATATACCACAGGCAACGAGAGACAGGACAATACCACAGGCAACGATAGACAGGATAATACCACAGGCAACGAGAGACAGGACAATACCACAGGCAACGATAGACAGGACAATACCACAGACAATGATAGACAGGACAATACCACAGGCAACGATAGACAGGACAATACCACAGGCAACGATAGACAGGACAATACCACAGGCAACGATAGACAGGACAATACCACAGGCAACGATAGACAGGACAATACCACAGGCAACGATAGACAGGATAATACCACAGGCAATGATAGACAGGACAATACCACAGGCAACGATAGACAGGACAATACCACAGGCAATGATAGACAGGATAATACCACAGGCAATGATAGACAGGACAATACCACAGGCAACGATAGACAGGATAATACCACAGGCAATGATAGACAGGACAATACCACAGGCAACGATAGAGAGATGGCAGAAATATTAAACCATTATTTTGCTTCAGTATTTACTAGGGAGATTGAACCGGTGGACATGACATTGGATGATGAGATTAGTAGTGAGTTAAGTGCATTTAAAATAAAAAGAGGGGATATATTAAATAAACTAATCAACCTCAAAGAAAATAAAACCCCTGGTCCAGATGAATTGCATCTATGCATTTTTGAAAAATTTAGGGAAGTGATAGCAGAGGCATTACTACACACATTTAATAATTCGTTAGAAAAAGGTGTAGTGCCAGAGGACTGGCAGATAGATAACGTAACACTGCTATTTAAGAAGGGGGATAGAACATGTCCAGGGAACTATAGACCAGTCAGCTTAACATTGGTGGTAGGAAAAATAATGGAATCCCTACTAAAAGAGAAAATAAAAGAACATCTAGAAACCAAAAATATAATAATGAATAGTCAGCATGGATTTCAAAAGGGAAAGTCTTGCTTGACCAACCTAACTGAATTTTTTGAACAGGTAACAGAGAGAGTAGACAATGGTAATGCAGTAGATGTAATTTATCTGGATTTTCAAAAGGCCTTCGATAAGGTACCACATAATAGACTGATGAACAAGGTCAGAGAATGTGGAGTCAGGGGACAGGTAGCAGAATGGATTTCTGGCTGGCTTCAAGACAGAAAGCAGAGAGTTGGGGTAAAGGGTAGCTATTCACAGTGGCAGAAGGTGGGTAGTGGTGTTCCACAAGGATCAGTGCTGGGACCACTGCTGTTCACAATTTACATTAACGATTTAGACTTTGGAATCAAAAACACAATTTCTAAATTTGCGGGTGACACCAAATTGGGGGGGGGATAGTCAATCCTGAGGAGGACTGCAACAAATTACAGGAGGACATTAATAAACTTGCAGAATGGGCATATAATTGGCAAATGAAGTTCAACACAGATAAATGCGAGGTATTACATTTTGGTCGGAAGAATAGGGAGGCCACTTATCACTTGGAGGGTGCGAGTCTGGGTGAGGTAGAGGAACAAAGGGATCTGGGAGTACAAATACACAAATCACTGAAAGTAGCGACACAGGTTAGCAATGCCAGAAAAAAAGCAAACCTAGCACTCGGGTTTATTACTAGAGGGATAGAAATGAAAAGTAGGGAAGTTATGCTAAACCTGTATCGAACCTTGGTTAGACCAAACTTTGAGTACTGCGTGCCGTTCTGGTCACCATATTATAAAAAGGATATAGAGGCACTGGAGAGGGTGCAGAGAAGATTTACAAGGATGATACCAGAAATGCGAGGGTATACATATCAGGAAAGGATGAACAGGCTGGGTCTCTTTTCTCTTGAAAAAGGTAGGCTGAGGGGTGACCTAATAGAGGTCTATAAAATTCTGAAAGGTTTTGATAGAGTGGATACAGAGAGAATGTTTCCACGTGTGGGGAAGAGCAAAACTAGAGGCCATCAATATAAGATAGTCACCAAGAAATCTAATAGGGAATTCAGAAGAAACTTCTTTACCCAGAGAGTGGTGAGAATATGGAACTCGCTACCACAGGGAGTGGTTGAAGCGAATAGTATAGATGCATTTAAGGGGAGGCTGAACAAGCATATGAGGGAGAAGGGAATAGAGGGTTATGCTGATAGATTTAGATGAGGAAAGACAGGAGGAGGTGCGAGTGGAGCATAAACACCGGCATGGACTGTTTGGGCCGAATGGCCTGTTTCTGTGCTGTATATCCTATGTAATCCTATGACACCTGACAGGGAGGGACCGTGGAATCAGGGAGGAACCTTCAAAACTACAGAAAGAGTTGGACAAAATATGTGAGCGGCCAGAACAATGAGAGATGAAATTTAATGCAGACAAATGCAACACTCAGTGCAGCAGTAAACGGTAGCATAGTGGTAATGTCACTGGGCTCATAATTCAGAGCCCTGGACTAATGATCCAGAGACGTGAGTTCAAATCCCACCACGGCTACTGGGGAATTGACATTCAGTTAATTAAATAAATCTGGAATAAAAAGGCTTGAAACCATGAAACTCTAGGTTTCTCGTAAAAACCCATCTGGTTCACTGATGTCCTTAAGGGAAGGAAATCTGCCGTCCTTACCTGGTCTGGCTGATATGTGACTCCAGACCCACAACAATGTGGTTGACTCTTAACTGCCACTCAGTTGTAACAAACCACTACGAAAAACAATAATAAGAATGAAACCGGACGGACCACCTCGGCACCGGCTACGGACACGACAAAGATCCAGTCAACCCTGCAAAGACTTCCTCACCAACATCTGGGGACTTGTGGCAAAATTGGAAGAGCTGTCCCACAGACTAGTCAAGCAACAGCCTGACATAGTCATACTCACAGAATCATACCTTTCAGCCAATGTCCCAAACTCCTCCATGTCCTGTCCCACCGGCAGTGGTATACAGTTGGGAAGGAGTGGCCCTGGGATGACTCAACATTGACTCCGGACCCTATGAAGTCTCATGGCTTCAGGTCAAGCATGGGCAAGGAAACCTCCTGCTGATTACCACCTACCGCCCTCCCTCAGCTGATGAATCAGTACTCCTCCATGTTGAACACCACTGGGAAGAAGCACTGAGAGTAGCAAGGGCACAGAATGTACGCTGGGTGGGGGATTTCAATCCATCACCAAGAGTGGCTCGGTAGCACCACTACTGACCGAGCTGGCCGAGTCCTGAAGGACATAGTTGCCAGTCTGGGCCTGCGACAGGGGGTGAGAGAACCAAAGAGGGAAAAACCTACTTGACCTCGTCCTCACCAATCTACCTGCCGCAGATGCATCTGTCCACGACAGTGTCGGTAGTTGTGACCACCAAACAGTCATTGTGGAGACGAAGTCCCGTCTTCACACTGAGGACACCCTCCATCGTGTTGTGTGGCAATACCTCCGTGCTAAATGGGATAGATTCAGAACAGATCAAGCAGCTCAAAACTGGGCATCCATGAGGCTCTGTGGGCCATCAGCAGAAGCAGTATTGTATTCCACCACAATCTATAACCTCATGGCCCAGCATATCCCTCACTCTACCATTACCATCAAGCCAGGAGACCAACCCTGGTTCAATAAGGAGTGTACAGGAGCAGCACCGGGTGTACCGAAAAATGAGGTGCCAACCTGGGGAAGCTGCAACACAGGACTACATGCATGCTAAACAGCGGAAGCAGCATGCTATAGACAGGGCTAAACAATCCCACAATCAACGGATCAGATCAAAGCTCTTCAGTCCTGCCACATCCAGTCGTGAACAGTGGTGGACCATTAAACAACTAATGGGAGGAGGAGGCTCCATGAATATCCCCATCCTCAATGATGGTGGAGCCCAACACGTGAGTGCAAAAGACAAGGCTGAAGCGTTTGCAACCATCTTCAGCCAGAAGTGCCGAGTGGATGCTCCATATCGGCCTCCTCCTGAGGTCCCCACCATCACAGAAGCCAGTCTTCAGCTAATTCGATTCACTCCACGTGATATCAAGAAATGGCTGAGCGCACTGGATACAGCAAAGGCTATGGACCCCGACAACATCCCCAGCTATCATGCTGAAGACTTGTGCTCCAGAACTAGCCGTGCCTCTAGCCAAGCTGTTCCAGTACAGCAACAACACTGGCATCTACCCAACAATGTGGAAAACTGCCCAGGTATGTCCTGTCCACAAAAAGCAGGACAAATCCAATCCGGCCAATTACCGCCCCATCAGTCTACTCTCAATCATCAGCAAAGTGATGGAAGGTGTCATCGACAGTGCTATCAAGCGGCACTTACTCACCAATAACCTGCTCACTGATGCCCAGTTTGGGCTCCGCCAAGACCACTCGGCTCTCGACCTCATTACAGCCTCGGTCCAAACATGGACAAAGGAGCTGAATTCCAGAGGTGAGGTGAGAGTGACTGCCCTTGACATCAAGGCAACATTTGACCGAGTGCGGCATTAAGGAGCCCTAGTAAAACTGAAGTCAATGGGAATCGGGGGGAAAACTCTCCACTGGCTGGAGTCATACCTAGCACAAAGGAAGATGGTTGTGGTAATTGAAGGTCAATCATCACAGCCCCAGGACATTGCTGCAGGAGTTCCTCAGGGCAGTGCACTAGGCCCAACCATCTTCAGCTGCTTCATCAATGACCTTCCCTCCAACATAAGATCAGAAATGGGGATGTTCGCTGATGACTGCACAGTGTTCTGTGCCATTCACAACTCCTCAGATAATGAAGCAGTCCATGCCCGCATGCAACAAGACCCGGACGACGTTTAGGCTTGGGCTGATAAGTGGCAGGTGACATTCGCACCACAGAAGTGTCAGGCAATGACTATCTCCAATAAGCGAGAATCTAACCACCGCCCCTTGACATTCAACGGCATTACCATAGCTGAATCCTCCACCATCAACTTCCTGGGGTCACTATTAACCAGATACTTAACTGGATCAGCCACATAAATACTGTGGCAACAAGAGCAGGTCAGAGGCTAGGTATTCTGCGGCGAGTGTCTCACCTCCTGACTCCCCAAAGCCTTTCCACCATCTACAAGGCACAAGTCAGGAGTGTGATGGAATACTCTCCACTTGCCTGGATGAATGCAGTTCCACCAACACTCAAGAAGCTCGACACCATCCAGGACAAAGCAGCCCGCTTGATTGGCACCTCATCCACCACCTTAAACATTCACTCCATCCACCACCGGTGCACCGTGGTTGCAGTGTGTACCATCTACAAGATGCACTGCAGCAACTCGCCAAGGCTTCTTCGGCAGCACCTCCCAAACCCACGACCTCTACCACCTAGAAGGACAAGGACAGCAGGCGCATGGGAACACCACCACCTCCAAGTTCCCCTCCAAGTCACAGACCATCCTGGCTTAGAAGTATATCGCAGTTCCTTCATCGTCTTGGGTCAAAATATGTGGGAGTTCCTTCACCACACAGACTGCAGCGGATCAAGAAGACAGCTCACCACCACCTTCTCAAGGGCAATTAGGGATGGGCAATAAATGCTGGCCTTGCCAGCAACGCCCACATCCCATTGAAGGGATAATTACAAGTCCTAGCCCTTTTGGGCTACCCCAGATCAGGCGTATTCCCCAGACGTTCACCTTCAACTAAACTTAGTGGTAGCCGAATTCTATAAGACGCTTAATTGGGTCTAAAGGTCAGACTACCTCTCCCTAAAGGAAAGTAATGACGTGAAGATGTTACCGTCTTCCGGATAGCACTTTTAACAAGTTTAACTAGATTGTTACCTTCCAGATATTATGAGGGTCCAGAATACCCCCCAGAATTCTGCAACTCCTCTCTGAAGAGTGTACAGAAATTGAGTTTGCGAGTTTATACAGAAATACTCTGTGAGATAATTCTAAAAATATATAGATTTATTAAAGAACCAACATTCAGTTAACAGCTGATAAGTCAATCGCGACTTTAATAGTTCAAAATACAAATAACTTACATTTTCTTATTCTCATAGATCCTTATTCTCAAATCTTAACTTCGTTACATTTCCACACTTCTACTTATTACTTAATCCAGAATATCCACCAAAATCAAATACCTTGATTACCTGAGACTCAAAGTTAAAACTTACAGAGCTTGTCTGTGAAGTTGAGAAACGCTTGCCTTCCCAGCGACTTCTGACTGTCCATTTGAAAAGCTCTTATTTTTATATCTTTTTTTGGTGGTTTATCCTTTGAAGTTTTCCTGCTGATGTAAGCTAATTGTCTCAAGTCTTTCTTTGCTGACTTTCTTCTATTCTTTACTGTCATTTCAGCTGTTGCAACCAGACTTGTGTCTCTACCTTTAGATGTTCAAAAACGTATCATTTTTATGGTTATTATCGATTTATCTATTTGATGCCATTCTGAGGAAGTCTTTCTATTGAATTTCTAATGTCATTTAACTACTTGTAAGCCAGACGTCATGTCTCCTAACTATTCCATTTTCAATACAAACACAATGTAATTGCTTGGTGTCATCTATTGATATTATATTTTCAAAGCCTTCCTATTTGTTCCTTTTACAACTTGTAAACACTTCATCTAGGGTGTTCCATGCATTTCTTATTTACTTCAATTGGTTGTATTGAGAATCATGTCTCCTTGTTCTAAGTTTAACATAAAACTATTTTACAGCAGGTATTTCTTTTACTTGATGTCATTTTTTCAAATACACTTGCTTTTTTTAATGTTCTGTACACCTGTTCGACGTGTTAGATTATAACACTTTACTTGGGTCATTCCATTGTGTTTCTCCCAAACTCTAGACATTCTGGAAGCGCCAATGGTTTGCTTCAATAGGGGCTTTGTCTTTGTCAATATCCCATTCCCATTTCAAAGCTTGTTTGGTGTTTTACAGCTCTTGTCAACAACTTATCATTATCTCATAAGCCTGTATTTCTGTTTTACGGCTTGTGTCGTTGAGGCTTTTAGATTTTTAACCCCAGTTTGTCATGTTTTAATATTATCAAATCTGTTTATAGGATGATGTATTTCCTGGATTTTTGGCTATTTCCTTCACACCATAAACAAATAAAAAAAAAGCAGGCTCTGCCCGTCAGTGTGAGGGTCCATGTATCAGTGTACAGGGCAGGCACTGCCCGTCAGTGTGTCCGGGTATCAGTGTACAGGGCAGGCACTGCCCATCAGTGTGTCCGGGTATCAGTGTACAGGGCAGGCACTGCCCGTCAGTGTGTCCGGGTATCAGTGTACAGGGCAGGCACTGCCCATCAGTGTGAGGGTCCAGGTATCAGTGTACAGGGCAGGCACTGCCCCTCAGTGTGAGGGTCCGGGTATCAGTGTACAGGGCAGACACTGCCCTTCAGTGTGTCCGGGTATCAGTGTACCGGGCAGGCACTGCCCGTCAGTGTGTCTGGGTATCAGTGTACAGGGCAGGCACTGCCCATCAGTGTGAGGGTCCAGGTATCAGTGTACAGGGCAGGCACTGCCCATCAGTGTGTCCGGGTATCAGTGTACAGGGCAGGCACTGCCCATCAGTGTGAGGGTCCGGGTATCAGTGTACAGGGCAGGCACTGCCCATCAGTGTGAGGGTCCGGGTATCAGTGTACAGGGCAGGCACTGCCCATCAGTGTGTCCGGGTATCAGTGTACAGGGCAGGCTCTGCCCGTCAGTGTGAGGGTCCGGGTATCAGTGTACAGGGCAGGCACTGCCCATCAGTGTGAGGGTCCGGGTATCAGTGTACAGGGCAGGCACTGCCCATCAGTGTGTCTGGGTATCAGTGTCCAGTGCAGGCACTGCCCATCAGTGTGTCCGGGTATCAGTGTACAGTGCAGGCTCTACCTGTCAGTGTGAGGGTCCAGGTATGAGATGAAGCCTGATCAGTATCTGAACCCCATTTTCCTTCCATTGATCGATACCCTTAAATTCTGATTGATGCCCGTCCTTTCCCCAGGAATCCACAGCATTTGACTCTCACCGTGGTACATCAGGTGAAGTCAGAAACTGTGAATCACCTGATTCCACCTCATGAAAATCCCAGCCCTGGCCCTTGTGCCCAGTATAAGGGACTAACTCACTATCCAGCCTTGGTGTCCAGTATAAGGGACTGACTCACTATCCAGCCCTGGTGTCCAGTATAAGGGACTGACTCACTATCCCAGCCCTGGTGCCCAGTATAAGGGACTAACTCACTGTCCAGTCCTGGTGCCCAGTATAAGGGACTAACTCACTATCCCAGCCCGTGAGTCCAGTATAAGGGACTAACTCACTGTCCAGCCCTGGTGCCCAGTATAAGGGACTAACTCACTGTCCAGCCCTGGTGCCCAGTATAAGGGACTAACTCACTATCCCAGCCCGTGAGTCCAGTATAAGGGACTAACTCACTGTCCAGCCCTGGTGCCCAGTATAAGGGACTAACTCACTATCCCAATGGGATACGAAGGTGTAGTTAAGCGAGTAATCCACCCCGTGTGAGCTCACTCTTAGCTGTTGCTATCAACGACCCTTAGGCCGAGATTCACCGCTTTGGTTTAAATTTAAAGGTTTAAATTTTGAGGACAGGTTGCATAGACTAGACTTTAAATCACTTGCGTGTAGAAGATTGTTGGGTGATCTGATCGAGGTGTTTAAGATATTAAAGAAGTTGATAGGGTCGATACAGAGAAACCCTTTCCTCTGGTGGGGAGTCCAGAACAAGAGGACATAATCTTAATCTTAATCTTAAAATGAGAGCCAGGCCGTTCAGGATTGGAATCTGGAAGCACTTTTTCACACAAAGGGTTGTGGAAATCTGGAAAACTCTGCCCTAAAAGGCTGTGGATGCTGAGGGACAATTGGAACTTTCTAGACTGAGATGGATAGATTTTTTTTGGCTAAGGGTATCAGCGATATGGAGTAAAGGTGGGTAAATGGAGTTGGGGTACAGATCAGCCACTATCTAATTGAATGGTGGAACAGGCCTGAGGGGCCTGATGGCCTCCTCCTGTTCCTCAGTTGTAGCGGGAGGGAGTTACATCTATGCTCAGTGGACCCCCTCGTGCTTCTGGCTGATTACCCGGGGTCACGGATTGAGCATGTTTTAATCGGGGCCGCAGCAAGTTTTCCGTCTCTTGTCCCGGTGGGGAGGGGGATGGGGGCTGGGGGATCACGATGCTGCAAGCCTTCAGGGCTTCTGTGGGTCCGCACTGAGTGACCAGTGTGGCCCTATCCCTAGTCCAGGCCGGGATCGTGACATGTAGCACAGCCCTTCGGGGGGCCCACCCACCATTTACCGGCCTGGCAGTTGCCATGGCAACCGTAAGCTGGGACAGGGGAACCCCCGGCGATGGAGGGCCTCGTTTCCGGCCCTGCCCCCGGAATCACCTTCCCTCAATGCCACTGTGTAGGGGGAAGGGAGCAGGGGGTCTCGTGGAGGCTCAGCCCCGTGGAAGGTTTTGGGCAGAGGGGTTTGAGGAGAGGGTTGGTAGAGGTCCCGGCTTCTTAGAATGTTTTTGTTGTTAAGCCCCTGTGCCCTGAGATATTCTGCTCAGGCTGTGGATTTTCAGACCCCCGGTGACACAGTCATCCTGGCCGCAGAGAAAAAACCACAAGCCCAGTCCCGAGAGTCAAGCCACACCGGGGGAAAGCGACAAACCGGCCGGCCAAGTAAGCCTGAAATTCCCTGTAGCTATTGGCAGGGTTGAGCTGGGGAGCGTTTGATTGCTATGTGCTTTAGCTTGCTTTTGATGCTGGTTTTAGTCACGCGGTGACCTCCTCTTCCACAGATTGTGTACGATGAGGGCCCTCTCTACGTGTTCGCCAAGAACGAAGATGTCCGTAAGCAGTGGATTAAAGAGTTGAACAGCAGTTACGTGCCGCCATTTACTATACCGCTCTCCTTTAAGTTTGATTAATGTCAGAAAGGAATAGCCATGTGTGAGATTCCATGGCAAGCCTGTCACTCACTGGGTGGCGGAAGTAACGATTTCTATCTCGCTATCACCTCGCGGTGCGGTCATAGAACCAAAACCAGGCGACGGCTTATTGCGAGATTAGACGCCCATTCAAAGTTTCGGGAGCACTTGAATCCTGTCGGCTCAGAGCTCCCCTCGGAAACAGGCAGGCAGGGTGACCTCATTTAGACCCAGAAGCCATTTCTGTCTCTGCCTGCCTGACAACAACAACAACTTGCATTTATATAGCACCTTCAACGTAGTAAAATGCGCTTCACGGGAGCGTCATCAGACAAACATTTGACACTGAGCCACATAAGGAGATATTAGGGCAGGTGACCAAAAGCTTGGTCAAAGAGGTAGGTTTTAAGGAGTGCCTTAAAGGAGGAGAGAGAGGTAGAGAGGTTTAGGGAGGGAATTCCAGAGCTTAGGGCCTAGGCAACAGAAGGCACGGCCGCCAATGGTGGAGCGATTAAAATAGTGGATGCTCAAGAGGCCAGAATTGAAGGAGGGCAGATATCTCGGGGGGTTGTGGGGTTGGAGGAGATTACAGAGATAGGGAGGGGCGAGGCCATGGAGGGATTTGAACACCAGGATGAGAATTTTAAAATTGAGGTGTTGCCGGACCGAGAGCCAATGTAGGTCAGCGAGCACAGGGGGTGATAGGTGAACGGGACTTGGTGCGAGTTAGGACACGGGCAGCAGAGTTTTGAATGAGCTTAAGTTAATGGAGGGTGGAAGATGGGAGGCCGGCCAGGAGTGCGTTGGAATAGTCAACTGTAAGGTAACTAAGGCATGGATGAGGGTTTCAGCAGCAGATGAATCGGGCGATGTTATGGAGGTGGAAGTAGGCGGTCCTAGTGATGTAGAGGATATGGGGTCAGAAGCTCAGCTCAGGGTCAAATAGGCCAAGGTTGCGAACAGTCTGACTACCGGCAGTTCCTGCTCCCGCCCACCGGTTGCGGGAGCTAGGAGTCGGGAGGCGGCCATTCAGCACTCATATTTTAAACTGTTCTCCCTGGGCCCCCACCGGAGAGGGGGTCTGGGAAAAGATGCAGGTCGGAACAGATAGATTTTGAAAGCAGGCTATAGGCTGGGCAGCCCACCTCCCTCTGAATGATTGCAGGAGCTCTCTGACCCTTTAAGCTTTCAATCCCACTCAGTGTCGCACAGGCGCAGAATATATCAACGCCCCTAGAACCCAGAGTCAGTGTGATAATCGGGGGGTGCAGGGCGGGGGCTGGGGTAAATCTGCGTGATATATTCTGGGGGGTGGGGGGTTGTTGTGATCTCAATCTCTCACCTCTGTACTGATTTTATTTTCTCCTGGTTTCAGGAATCCGCTTCAATCAGGAGTTGATGCAGAAATACCACCCGTGTTTCTGGATGGAGGGAGAGTGGGTCTGCTGCCAACAGTCAGCTAAAACCGCCCCAGGGTGTCAGATCATCCAGGCCATGAATTCCTGTGAGAGTCTCTCTTTTACAAATTGTGGGCGGTATTTGCCTTTATTCTCCTCGGGGTACTGACTCTCACTGGGGTACGGCTCCATATTCAGCACCAGCCGTTTCCCAGGGGGTCTAATGCGTGGCCTTGGACAGCAGGCTAACCACGGACGAGCCCGCTCCTTTCCTCACCATATCCGCCAGAATGATCAAGAGTGGGAGCTCCCGGCTGATTTTCCCCAAATCTAGCCCAGGGGGGCACTGAGGCCAGATGTTGTACACCCGGGTACTGCCCAAAGATCAGCCGAGTCAGGTTCACAGCCGTCGGTACATTCAAGCCGCGAGCCTTCAGAGGAGGTTGATCTGCCCCGATTAGCGTCAGGTTGGTGGGGGTGGGGGTGGGGGGCGGATGGGGCTGGGGTGGCTCACCCTCGGGAGGGTACAACATTCCTCCTATCAGCCTTGGTTCAGTGGTAGCAGGTCGTGGGTTCAAGTTTCACTCCAGAGGTTTGAACACAAAATCCAGGCTGACACTCCAGTGCAGTACTGAGGGAGTGCTGCACTGCTGGAGGGGCAGGACTGAGGGAGTGCTGCACTGCCGGAGGGGCAGGACTGAGGGAGTGCTGCACTGCCGGAGGGGCAGGACTGAGGGAGCGCTGCACTGCCGGAGTGGCAGGACTGAGGGAGCGCTGCACTGTCGGAGGTGCTGACTTTTGGATGAGACGTTAAACTGAGGCCCTATCTGCCCTGTCAGGTGGATGTATAAGATCCCATGACACTCTTTGAAGAAGAGCCGGGGAGTTATCCACGGTGTACTGGACACCGACCAAGAAAGAACTTGCATTTCGATAGCACCCTTCATGACCTCATGACGTCCCAAAGTGCTTTACAGCCAATGAAGTAATTTTGAAGTGTGGTCACTGTTGTAATGTAGGAAATGCGGCAGCCAGTTTGCGCACAGCAAGCTCCCACAAACAGCAATGTGACAATGACCAGATAATCTGTTTTAGTGATGTTGGATGAGGAATAACTATTAGCCAGGACACTGGGGAGAACTCCCCAGCTCTTCTTCAAATACTGCCTTGGAATCTTTTACACCCACCTGAGAGGGCAGATGGGGCCTTGAAAGAAAAAAGAAAGACTTGCATTTCTATAGCGTCTTTCACGACCACCGGACGTCTCAAAGCACTTTATAGTCAATGAAGTACAATCACTGTTGTAATGTGGGAAACGCGGCAGCCAATATGCGCACAGCAAGCTCCCATAATGACCAGATCATCTGTTTTTGTTATGTTGGTTGAGGGATAAATATTGTCCAGGACACCGAGGATAACTCCCTTGCTCTTCTTCGTAATAGTGGCCATGGGATCTTTTACGTCCACCTGAGAGAGCAGGCGGGGCCTCGGTTTAACGTCTCATCCGAAAGACGTCACCTCCGACAGTGCAGCGCTCCCTCAGAGTGTCAGCCTAGCTTTATGTGCTCAAGTCCCTTGGGTGGAACTTTGAACCCACAACCTTCTGACTCAGAGGTGAGTGTGCTACCCACTGAGCCACAGCTGACATTGGTTTAATGTCTCATCCAAAAGACAACAGCAGTGTATCATTGGACTACCAGGGTGGTAGAAGGTGGACTAGATGGACCTCGGCCTTTTTCCATCGAGCAATTCCAACGTTCCAACCTGAACCGCCAGAACAGGGAGATGGGGCCTTAGTTTCATTCCTTGCCTGACAGTGCAGCACTCCCTCAGTAATACACAGAGAGGTGCTCGAGTCTCAGAGTACAGCTTGAACCTACCACCTTTGGATTCAGAGAGTGAGAGTCCTCCCAACTGAGCCAAGCTATCACGTGTACTTTACAGGATGATGGACACTGTGCATATGTTGGAACAGAACAAGAATTTCAGGAAAAGAAATGTGTGAAGAAATAATTTCAAAATATTTTGATTGCAGTTCGTTCGTCAGGGAATTCCCGGCGTAAATCCAGGAAACCCCTTCCTCCAACTCCAGTCGAAGAACAGCAACAGGCAAGTGCCCTGGCTCCACCACATGTTGCGGCTTCCTCATTATGCGGGGCGGGGCGGGGGCTGGGGGAGGTGGGGGGTATGCGGGGGGGTGCTGGGGGATGCGGGGGGGGGCTGGGGGAGGTGGGGAGGATGCAGGGGAGTGCTGGGGGGTGCGGGAGGGGCTGGGGGGGATGCGGGGGGGGTTGCGGGGGGGGCTGGGGGAGGCAGGGGGGATGCGGGGGAGATGCGGGGGGGGCGCCGGGGGGGGGGGTGGTTGCAGGGCTGAAATGGTACGCTTTATCAAGTGGCCTTGGGGCCTGTTCTTCTAGGCGGGCGGGAATCCAGCCCCCACCGGACGTACCGCC
This sequence comes from Squalus acanthias, assembly GCA_030390025.1. Classification (NCBI taxonomy): domain Eukaryota; kingdom Metazoa; phylum Chordata; class Chondrichthyes; order Squaliformes; family Squalidae; genus Squalus; species Squalus acanthias. Next base: position 80,547,833 of record CM059430.1, on the reverse strand, counting down.
TCCCACCGGTGTTCCTGGATCTTCAGTGGGTGATGCCTCCACACTGTAGAAGGACCACTTTTTGTGTTCCGAGCCCTGACCCTGCGAACAGACACAAACCACGGCGGGTATTCGAGTCCAATGTGTTTAATAATAACCAATAACAATGATACATTGGATGGAACAGCTCATCACCTCCCATCTCTCCCTCTCTTCCCACACAGTAACGTTCGGACCTAGTCTCATGTACCCTAACTCCCCCTCCCCCTCCACAGGAGTGGGCGGGGCTATAATCCCCCTCCACAGGAGTGGGCGGGGCTATAATCCCCCTCCCCAGGAGTGGGCGGGGCTATAATCCCCCTCCCCAGGAGTGGGCGGAGCTATAATCCCCCTCCCCAGGAGTGGGTGGGGCTATAATCCCCCTCCCCAGGAGTGGGCGGAGCTATAATCCCCCTCCCCAGGAGTGGGCGGAGCTATAATCCCCCTCCCCAGGAGTGGGCGGGGCTATAATCCCCCTCCCCAGGAGTGGGCGGAGCTATAAACTAGTTAATAGTTCTTTACTAATTAGTTATTGACAGTTAGTGGTTGTTAATGAACTAGTTGCCATTAAATAGGTGTTGGTAATTTGTTGAAGGCTCTTTACTAGCTAGTTAGTGGTAATTAGTTAATCATTGTTAACTAACTAGTTATTGGTAATTTGTTAGTGGTTGTTTACTAACTAGTTAATAGTAATTAGCCAATGGTTGTTTACTAACTAGCTAATGGTTCTTTACTAACTAGTTGATGGTAATTCGTTAATGGTTGTTAAGTAACTAGTTATGGTAATTTGGTAATGGTTATTCTATTTCTCTTCAACCAGATGAAACGGGCCCCACCCCCCCAGCCGAGCTCAGTAACTAAGAAGGTGGTGGTTGCCCTGTACAATTACGATGTGATGAATCCCGATGATCTGCCACTTCGGAAAGATGAAGAATACTTTGTATTAGACGACCTGGATCAGCACTGGTGGAAGGCTAGAGACATTCGCGGGTAAATCTGGGATTATGGGTTTAGTGTCAGCAAGCATTGTGTTTGTGTGGAGTCCCGACGCCTGGGAGGTGTAATCTCTGCAGGAGGGGAACAGGCGCTGGAGGACTGGAAAATCCACATGGGCCGGACCCTCAGCACCTGGGCCAAAGTGCAGCCTTGTGTGAGTGACTTTCTGTGTAGACCAGGGCTGCACTGGGAGCACCATTCTCCCTACTGGAGTGAGTTTGAGGACCACAAGAGGTGGAGCTCTTAGAGAGGATTTTTAGCTTTTATTTATTTGTCTCCTGTTTTACATTTTTTAGTGCTGGCTTTTGGTTTTATCTCAAACTTTTACTGGGAGAACTTAATTTCTTAGAAACATAGAAAAATAGGAACAGGAGTAGGCCATTCGGCCCTTTGAGCCTGCTCCGCCATTCAATATGATCATGGCTGATCCTCTATCTCAATACCATTTTCCTGCTCTCTCCCCATACCCCTTGATGCCTTTTATGTCTATAAATGTATCTATCTCCTTCTTAAGTATATTCAGTGACTTGGCCTCCACAGCCTTCTGTGGTAGAGAATTCCACAGGTTCACTACCCTCTGAGTGAAGACATTTCTCCTCCTCTCAGACCTAAATGTCCTACCCCATATCCTGAGACTGTGACCCCTCGTTCTAGACCCCCCAGCCAGGGGAAACATCCTCCCTGCATCCAGTCTGTCTAGCCCTGTCAGAATTTTATACATTTCAATGAGATCCCTTCTCATTCTTCTAAACTCTAGTGAATACAGGCCTAGTCGACCCAATCTCTCCTCATACGACAATCCTGCCATCCCAGCAATCAGTCTGGTGAACCTTCGCTGCACTCCCTCTGTGGCAAGTATATCCCTTCTTAGGTAAGGAGACCAAAACTGCACACAGTACTCCAGGTGTGGTCTCACCAAGGCCCTGTACAACACTTGTTCCTGTACTCAAATCCTCTTGCAATGAAAGTCAACATACCATTTGCCTTCCTAACTGCTTGCTGCACCTGCATGTTTGCTTTCAGTGACTGGTGTACAAGGACACCCAGGTCCCTTTTTACATCAACATTTCCCAATCTAGCACCATTTAAATAATACTCTACCTTTCTGTTTTTCCTACCGAAGTGGATAACTTCACATTTATCCACGTTATACTGCATCTGCCAAGTATTTTCCCACTCACTCAACTTGTCTAAATCGCCTTGAAGCCTCTTTGCATCCTCCTCACAACTCACAATCCCACCTAGTTTTGTGTCATCAACAAACTTGGAAATATTACATTTGGTTCCCTCATCCAAATCATTGATATATATTGTGAATAGCTGGGGCCCAAGCACTGATCCCTGCGGTACCCCACTAGTCACCGCCTGCCATCCCGAAAAAGACCCATTTATTCCTACTCTCTGTTTCCTGTCTGTTAACCAATTTTCAATCCATGCCAGTATATTACCTCCAATCCCATGTGCTTTAATATTGCACACTAACCTCTTATGTGGGACTTTATCAAAGGCCTTCTGAAAATCCAAATACACCACATCCACTGGTTCTCCCTTATCTATTCTACCAATTACATCCTCAAAAAACTCCAGTAGGTTTGTCAAACAAGATTTCCCTTTCATAAATCCATGTTGACTTTGTTTAATCCCGTTGATATTTTCTAAGTGTCCTGTTATCACATCCTTTATAATAGACTCTAGCATTTTCCCTACTACTGATGTTAGGCTAACCGATCTGTAGTTCCCGGTTTTCTCTCTCCCTCCTTTTTTAAATAGTGGGGTTACATTTGCCACCCTCCAATCTGCAAGAACTGTTCCATAATCTATAGAATTTTGGAAGATGACAACCAATGCATCCACTATTTCCATGGCTACCTCTTTTAGTACTCTGGGATGCAGATTATCAGGCCCTGGGGATTTATCAGCTTTCAGTCCCATTAATTTCTCCAGCACTATTTTTTTATGAATACTAATTTCCTTTAATTCCTCCTCACTAGACCCTTTGTTCCCTAGCATTTCTGGGAAGTTATTTGTGTCCTCTTCCGTGAAGAACCAAAGTATTTGCTTAATTGCTCTGCCATTTCCTTGTTCCCCATTATAAATTCTCCCTTTTCTGACTGTAAGGGACCTACATTTGTCTTCACTAATCTTTTTCTTTTTACATACTTGTAGAAGCTTTTACAGTCCACTTTTATGTTCCTTGCAAGTTTACTCTCATACTCTATTTTCCCCTCTTAATCAATCTCTTTGGTCCTTTTTTGTGGAATTCATCCTCCACAGTATTATTGCTAATTTGGTTTGGCCAGTCTATATGTAGATTAAAGTCACCCATGATTACTGTAGTACCCTTGTTACATGCATCTCTAATTCCTGTTTGATGCCGTCCCCTACATTACCACTACTGTTTGGAGGCCTATAGACAACTCCCACCAATGTTTTCTGCCCCTTGGTGCTTCTTAGCTCCACCCAGACTGATTCTACATCTTGATTTTCTGAGCCAATATCCTTTCTCACTATTGCTCTGATTTCATCCTTTACTAACAAAGCCACCCCACCTCCTTTTCCTTTTTGCCTGTCCTTCCTAAATATCGAATATCCTTGGATATTCAGCTCCCAGCCTTGGTCACCCTAAAGCCATGTCTCCGTAATTGCAATTATATCGTATCCGTTTACATCTATTTGTGCTGTTAATTCGTCTACCTTATTACGAATGCTTCGTGCATTCAGATACAGTGCCTTTAGATTTGTCTCTTTCACATTTTTAGACATCTTAACATTTTTTGTACTATGGCCCTATTTATCTTATTACCATTTATTCTTACCCGGACCCTATATGTTAGTGCACTCCTTTGTTTGTACGCTCTGTCCCTTCCTGACACAATCAGGCTATCCTTACCCCAATCACTTTCCTGCACTGCTTCCTTGTCTTTTCTCTTTAGCATTCTAGATTTCTCTCCACCGGGACCCTCCCCCCCCCCCCCTTATTTAGTTTAAAGCCCTATCTACCTCCTCAGTTATTCGATTCGCTAGAACTCTGGTCTCAGCATGGTTCAGGTGTAGTCCGTCCCAACGGAACAGCGCTCTCTTTCCCCAGTACTGGTGCCAGTGCCCCACGAATCGAAACCCACTTCTCCCACACCAATCTTCGAGCCACGCATTCATCTCCCTGATCCTATTGATCCTATGCCAATTTGCTCGTGGCTCAGGTAATAATCCAGAGATTATTACCTTTGTGGTTCTGCTTTTTAATTTAGCCCCTAGCTGCTCAAACTCTCTCAGCAGAACCTCTTTCTTTGTCCTACCTATGTCGTTGGTACCTACGTGGACCACGACAACTGGATCCTCCCCCTCCCACTCCAAGTTCTTCTCCAGCCCGGAAGAGATGTCCTTTACCCTGGCACCAGGCAGGCAACACAGCCTTCGGGACTCACGCTTTTGGCTGCAGAGAACATTGTCTATCCCCCTAACTATACTGTCCCCTACCACTACCACATTTCTTTTTGCTACCCCCACTTGAATGGCTCCCTGTACCATGGTGCTGTGGTCAGTTTGCTCATCCTCACTGCAGTCCCTGCTCTCATTCACACAGAGAGCAAGAACCTCGTAACTGTTGGACAAGAGCAAGGGCTGAGTCTCCTCCACCACTACCTCCTGGTTCCCCATACCTGCCTCGCTTGTAGTCACACCCACCTGTCCCTGACCACGGAACAAATTTGAATTAATTAATCTAAGGGGTGTGACTGCCTCCTGGAACACAGCGTCCAGGTAACTCTCCCCCTCCCTGATGTGTCTCAGTGTTTGAAGCTCAGACTCCAGCTCATCAACACGGAGCCGAAGTTCCTCGAGCAACCAACACTTACTGCAAATGTGGTCGCCGTGGACGTCAATGGTGTCCACCAGCTCCCACATGATGCAGCAGTAACACATCGCCTGCCCTGCCGTCTCTAATGTATTTAATTAATGAAGTGTTTAAGTTTTGAACGTTTAGTTTTTAATCCCGGCTCTTAATTTAAACCCATGCCCAAGAAAACAGAAAAATACTGACCAACCAATCACTTCCCTGCTTTCCTGTGACATCCCTCCTTGTTTTTTTGTTGTTCTTTAAATCGCCTGCTCCCTC
>CM059430.1:80512705-80540205 GCA_030390025.1 Squalus acanthias | reverse complement strand
CGTGAATGGCTGACCGGACTCTCTCATTCACTCTGCAGGCAAGAAGGTTTCATCCCGAGTAACTACGTGGTGGAATCCGGCAACAAGTTTGAAACATACGAGTAAGTAGCGCAGTAGAGAGAGCCATGGCCATCCCAGCTCACGGTGAGATGTTGGGACTATCCCAGCTCACGGTGAGATGTTGGGGTGAATGTCGGGGCTATCCTAGCTCACGGTGAGATGTTGGGGTGAAAGTCATGGCTATCCCAGCTCACGGTGAGATGTTGGAGTGAATGTCGGGGCTATCCTAGCTCACGGTGAGATGTTGGGGTGAATGTTGGGGCTATCCCAGCTCACGGTGAGATGTCGGGGTGAATGTCGGGGCTATCCTAGCTCACGGTGAGATATCGGGGCTATCCTAGCTCACGGTGAGATGTTGGGGTGAATGTCGGGACTATCCTAGCTCACGGTGAGATATCGGGACTATCCTAGCTCACGGTGAGATATCGGGACTATCCCAGCTCATGGTGAGATGTCGGGACTATCCCAGCTCATGGTGAGATGTCGGGACTATCCTAGCTCACGGTGAGATATCGGGACTATCCTAGCTCACGGTGAGATGTTGGGGTGAATGTCGGGGCTATCCTAGCTCACGGTGAGATGTTGGGGTGAATGTCGGGGCTATCCTAGCTCACGGTGAGATGTTGGGGTGAATGTCGGGACTATCCTAGCTCACGGTGAGATATCAGGACTATCCTAGCTCACGGTGAGATATCGGGACTATCCTAGCTCACGGTGAGATGTTGGGGTGAATGTCGGGGCTATCCTAGCTCACGGTGAGATGTTGGGGTGAATGTCGGGACTATCCTAGCTCACGGTGAGATGTTGGGGTGAATGTCGGGACTATCCCAGCTCACGGTGAGATGTCGGGACTATCCTAGCTCACGGTGAGATATCGGGACTATCCTAGCTCACGGTGAGATGTCGGGACTATCCTAGCTCACGGTGAGATGTTGGGGTGAATGTCGGGGCTATCCTAGCTCACGGTGAGATGTTGGGGTGAATGTCGGGACTATCCCAGCTCACGGTGAGATGTTGGGGCTATCCTAGCTCATGGTGAGATGTTGGGGTGAATGTCGGGGCTATCCTAGCTCACGGTGAGATGTTGGGGTGAATGTCGGGACTATCCCAGCTCACGGTGAGATGTCGGGGCTATCCTAGCTCATGGTGAGATGTTGGGGTGAATGTCGGGGCTATCCTAGCTCACGGTGAGATGTTGGGGTGAATGTCGGGGCTATCCTAGCTCACGGTGAGATGTTGGGGTGAATGTCGGGGCTATCCTAGCTCACGGTGAGATGTTGGGGTGAATGTCGGGGCTATCCTAGCTCACGGTGAGATGTTGGGGTGAATGTCGGGGCTATCCTAGCTCACGGTGAGATGTTTGAGTGAGCCTAGTTACAGTGAAAGTTCTGTAGGGGGCAGTCCTGTCAGGCTCTGGTCCGAGGCCATCCTTTTGGGCTTACCATCGAGCCCAAGACGCTTGGACTTGCGGTAACACGGGCGCAATCCCTTGCTCACCCACTCCGCACACCATCCCACCGTGACCCCAGTGAGTGCACATTCATAGCGGGCCTCGAGCAGGATTCTCGCTCGGCAGTGGGAGCCCATCCCAAGAAGATACTGGAAGAAAAAAAAGAAAGAACTGGTATTTCTATAGCATCTTTCATGACCTCAGGACGACCCAAAGCAGTTCACAGCCAATGAAGTACTTTTTGAAGTATAGTTACTGTTGTAATGTAGGAGACGCAACAGCCAATTTACGCACAGCAAGCTCCCACAAACTGCAATGTGATAATGACCAGATCATCAGTTTTTTATTGATGTTGGTTGAGTGATAAATATTGGCACGTATCCGGGGAGAACTCTCCTGCACTTCTTCCAATAGTGCCATGGGATTGTTTATGTCCACCTGAGAGAGTAGATGTGGCCTCGGTTTAACATCTCATCCGAAAGACAGCACCTCCAACAGTACACCGCTCCCTCAGTATTGCCCCTCCGACAGTGCCGCTCTCCCTCAGTACTGCCCTTCCGACAGTGCAGCTCTCCCTCAGTACTGCCCCTCTGAAAGTGCAGCGCTCCCTCAGTACTGCCCCTCTGACAGTGCAGTTCTCCATCAGTACTGCCCCTCTGACAGTACGGCGCTCCCTCAGTACTGCCCCTCTGACAGTGCGGCGCTCCCTCAGTACTGCCCCTCTGACAGTGCAGTACTCCCTCAGTACTGCCCCTCTGACAGTGCGGCGCTCCCTCAGTACTGCCCCTCTGACAGTGCAGTACTCCCTCAGTACTGACCCTGCGACTGTGCAGCGCTCCCTCAGTACTGCCCCTCCGACAGTGCAGCTCTCCCTCAGTACTGCCCCTCTGACAGTGCAGCGCTCCCTCAGTACTACCCCTCTGACAGTGCAGTTCTCCATCAGTACTGCCCCTCCGACAGTGCAGCACTCCCTCAGTACTGACCCTCCAACTGTGCAGCACTCCCTCAGTACTGCCCCTCGACAGTGCGGCACTCCCTCTGTACTGCCCCTCCGACAGTGCAGCGCTCCCTCAGTACTTCCCCCCGACAGTGTAGAGCTCCCTTAGTACTGCACCGCGACAGTGCAGCGCTCCCTCAGTCCTGCCCCTCTGACAGTGCAGCACTCCCTCAGTACTGCCCCACTGACAGTGCAGCACTCCCTGACTACTGCCCCTCCGACAGTGCAGTGCTCCCTCAGTACTGCCCCTCCGACAGTGCGGCGCTCCCTCAGTACGGCCTCTCCGACAGTGCAGTGCTCCGTCAGAACTGCCTTGAGTGTCAGACTCGATTTTGTGCTCACGTTTCTGGAGTGGGACTTGAACCCACGACCTGATGACTCAGATGCAAGAATATTACCCACTGGGCCACAGCTGACACTGATTCAGCTCCAGGAGTAAGCCTTGAGGATTGGCCCAAGTCATGCGCTGACTGCCTTGCCCGAGCACAGAGCTCGCTGGCTATTCCTGTCCTCCCTTCCAACACACCTAATACTCCCAGAGATACAATGAGGCAACAAATAAATAAGAACAAATTCAAGCGAACACACAGCAGATTTTCAGATGACCAAAAGTATTGACTGCGTGTGTCTTGTGTTCACACAGATGGTACAGTAAAGAAATTACAAGGAGTAAAGCAGAGCAGCTTCTGAAACAGGAGGTAAAGATTGTTATTTACCTTTCACCTTCAAAATACTTTGGGCTGGATTTTCATTGACCCGTGGAGGCGGGTTTGGAGGCGTATGGGGGGTTAAAATTGCGAAAACTGGCGGGCGGGCAGAAGTCCGCCTCCATCCCGCCTCCACGCAATTTTCATTCAATCGTGTCTGCTGGTCCCGACTCCGTCCCTCCTCCAAGAGGCGGGATAGGCTGTTAAGGCCCTTAACAAGCACTAAATTGCCTCTGTAATGCCATTTTGAAAGGCCTTTGTGATTTTAACCCTTGTTCTACGTGAAGCACGCCTGTTCTGAACCACGATTGTGAAACCTGGCGGGAGCACATTTGGCTGGATCTCTCTCTCTCTCTCTCTGTGGTGGTGTAAAAATATCTGGGAGCAGACTTCGGGCTTGCTGCTCATTTTGCATCCAGGTCCTCTCACAGCAAAGGCCAGGCAGTCTCTTCAATGCAGCAACAATGATGACATCATCAGAGGCGACTTTCAGACTGAAAAAACTAATTGGGTCATGGGTTCCCACATGCTGGAACTCAATTGCCCAATTAGGTGAAAATTGCATCAATCTCCCACATCCAATTGCAGTCGGGTGGATAACACGACCCCAACCCGCCCCAGTATCAAAATCCAGCCCTTTGTGTCAGCAGTGTTAAACAGTTAATATTGTGCAAACGAGAGACCAGTTTCAGGAAATGAACACTGCCCACTGTCCCATCAAACAATCCCAGGGCAGGTACAGCATGGGTTAGATACAGAGTAAAGCTCCCTCTACACTGTCCCATCAAACACTCCCAGGGCAGGTACAACACGGGTTAGATACAGAGTAAAGCTCCCTCTACACTGTCCCCATCAAACACTCCCAGGGCAGGTACAGCACGGGTTAGATACAGAGTAAAGCTCCCTCTACATTGTCCCATCAAACACTCCCAGGGCAGGTACAGCACGGGTTAGATACAGAGTAAAGCTCCCTCTACACTGTCCCATCAAACACTCCCAGGGCAGGTACAGCACAGGTTAGATACAGAGTAAAGCTCCCTCTACACTGTCCCATCAAACACTCCCAGGGCAGGTACAGCACGGGTTAGATACAGAGTAAAGCTCCCTCTGCACTGTCCCATCAAACACTCTCAGGGCAGGTACAGCACGGGGTTAGATACAGAGTAAAGCTCCCTCTACACTGTCCCATCAAACACTCCCAGGGCAGGTACAGCACGGGGTTAGATACAGAGTAAAGCTCCCTCTACACTGTCCCATCAAACACTCTCAGGGCAGGTACAGCACGGGGTTAGATACGGAGTAAAGCTCCCTCTACACTGTCCCATCAAACACTCCCAGGGCAGGTACAGCACGGGGTTAGATACGGAGTAAAGCTCCCTCTGCACTGTCCCATCAAACACTCTCAGGGCAGGTACAGCACGGGGTTAGACACGGAGTAAAGCTCCCTCCACACGACTCAAAAGCTGTCCCTGGGCTCCAAGTGCTGAAGAGCCTCCTAATCTATGCATATAGTTTTCCGTTACCTGCAGTCTTGTGACCTTTGCTGTGATTGCCAGCCTGCAAAGAACTCAATCAACAATGTAGTAAATTGTATTAATTGCTGGTACATGGAGTTCACTGTTTGGAATAGGTAGCATGCGGTCCCAGACTGGAGCAGTTTGGAACATAAGAACATAAGAAATAGGAGCAGGAATAGGCCACTTGGCCCCTCGAGCCTGCTCCGCCATTCAGTAAGATCATGGCTGATCTTGGGCTCAAAGCCACTTCCCTGCCCACTCCCCATAACCCTTCACTCCCTTATCTTGCAAAAACCTGTCTATCTCCACCTTAAATGTATTTAATGACCCAGCCTCCACAGCTCTCTGGGGCAGAGAATTCCACAGATTTACGACCCTCTGAGAGAAGAAATTCCTCCTCATCTCAGTTCTAAAAGGGCGACCCTTTATTCTGAAACTATGCCCCCGAGTTCTAGATTTCCCCACGAGGGGAAACATCCTCTCTGCATCTACCTTGTCATCTCCCCTCTGTATCTTATATGTTTCAATAAGATCACCTCTCATTCTTCTAAATTCCAATGAGTATAGGCCAAACCTGCTCAACCTTTCTTCATAAGTCAACCCCCTCATCTCAGGAATTAACCTAGTGAATCGTCTCTGAACTGCCTCCAATGCAAGTATATTCTTCCTTAAATAAGGAGACCAAAACTGTACGCAGTACTCAAGGTGTGGTCTCACCAATACCCTGTACAGTTGTAGCAGGACTTCCCTGCTTTTATACTCCAACCCCCTTGCACTAAAGGCCAACATTCCATTTGCCTTTTTGATTACTTGCTGTACCTGCATGCTAACTTTTTGTGTTTCATGCACAAGGACCCCCAGGTCCCTCTGAACTGTAGCATTTTGTAATCTCTCTCCATTTAAATAATAATTTACTTTTTTATTTTTCCTGCCAAAGTGTATAACCTCGCACTTTCCCACATTATACTCCATCTGCCAAATGTTTGCCCACTCACTTAGCCTGTCTATATCCCTTTGCAGGTTCTTTGAGTCCTCCGCACAACTTGCTTTCCCACCCATCTTTGTATCATCCGCAAACTTGGCTACATTACACTCGGTCCCTTCATCCAAGTCATTAATGTAGATTGTAAATATTTGAGGCCCCAGCGCCAATCCCTGTGGCACCCCACTAGTTACCGTTTGCCAACCGGAAAATTACCCATTTATCCCGACTCTCTGCTTTCTGTTAGTTAGCCAATTCTCTATCCATGCTAATATATTACCCCCAACTCCGTGAGCTCTTATCTTATACAGTAACCTTTTATGTGGCACCTTATTGAATGCCTTCTGGAAATCCAAATACACCACATCCACTGGCTCACCTTTAGCTACCCTGCTCGTTACATCCTCAAAGAACTCCAGCAAATTTGTTAAACATGGTTTCCCTTTCATAAAACCATGCTGACTCTGCTTGACTGCATTATGATTTTCCAAATGCCCTGCTATCACTTCCTGTAGCATTTCCCCAATGACAGATGTTAGGCTAACTGGTCTATAGTTTCCTGCTTTCTGTCTCCCTCCTTTCTTAAATAGGGGTGTTACATTTGCGGTTTTCCAATCCGCTGGGACCTCTCCAGAGTCCAGGGAATTTTGGTATATTGCAACCAATGCATCCTCTATCTCTGCAGCCACTTCTTTTAAGACCCTGGGATGCAGGCCATCTGGTCCAGGGGACTTGTCGTCTTTTAGTCCCATTATTTTACCAAGTACTTTTTCCTTAGTGATAGTGATTGTCTTTAGTTCCCCCCTCCCTGTGGCCCCTTGATTATCCATTATTGCGATGTTGTTAGTGTCTTCTACAGTGAAGACAGATACAAAATATTTGTTCAGAGTCTCTGCCATTTCCCCGTTCCCCATTAATAATTCCCCAGTCTCATCCTCTAAGGGACCAACGTTTACTTTAGCTACTCTCTTCCTTTTTATATACCTGTAGAAGCTCTTACTCTCTGTTTTAATATTTCTTGCCAATTCACTCTCATAATTCATCATCTTCTCTCTTTATTATTTTTTTAGTCATCCTTTGCTGGTTTTTAAAAATTTCCCAATCCTCTGGCCTCCCACCAATCTTGGAAACATTGTATGCCTTCGTTTTCAATTTGATGCCATCCTTAGAACTGTGGGACTGCTCCCTGGGAGCTGGTAGGAGGCTGCTGGGTCTTGTAGCTCCCGTGAGTCTCCGCTCACTCTTCTCTCCTCTGCCTGGGCTGGATTTGGATTGCCCAATCCCTCGAGCTATGCTTTGGTGTCCTTACTGTCGCAATGCGTCACCCCAGCAAACACGTCTTGTACTAAATTCCTGTCTTCTTTTTATCTTTGTTGCTTTGTTTTTAACCTTAAGCTTTGAGATGTTGAAGCCCTTTGGTCTTCTGTGGGATTCTGTTGCCTGTCCATGCAGTAATCTGTGTTTCTTTTGTAGGGTAAAGAAGGTGCATTCCTGCTCAGGGACTCGAGTCAGGCTGGAAAATACACAATGTCTGTCTTCAGCAAAGCGCCAGGGTAGGTCGAGCTCCACCATTCAATTGTTTAATAACATAACAGACTTCAGACAAGAGATTGGCCAACAAGCCCAATCCATTTACATTGGGACAGAGGAATTGCTGAACGTATAAAGACCAAGGTCCATCTCGTGCATCTCCTACCATCCTGGGAGTCACATGATACAATGATAATGGAGTGTTGACTAATCACGGCATCAATCTCTATCAATGAGTCTACAACAGACCCAGACACGAGGCGAGGGAAAGCCCAGTGGTGGAGAGCTTTGGGAACCACAGGTCCAAAGTCACCTCTTCCTCCCGAGCTCGCTACACTCACCACACGTCATGTCTCAAATTACTCAAACTGGATCCCAAAATGATATTTTCTGAAATCTAGCTTATTTACATTTGAATGAATCAACACTCACTACTTCCACCGTCTCCCTAGGGAACCTGTTCCACAGATTGACCACTCGCTCACTGAAATATTGTTTCCACAGATTAGTTTTGAATTTCCCCCCTTCGAGTGCAGGCCGTGTCCTCTGGTTCTACTGTTCTGGACAAGGTGAAACAGCTCGTCACGGTCGACATTATCTAGTCCCTTTAGAATCCTAAAAACAGCGATCACATCACCTCTCAACATTCTCTTCTAGTGAGAACATGGCCATCTTCTGAGATTGATAACATTTCAGAAACGTGACTCCCTTCAGATGCAGAAACTTGCCATGTTCCCCTTTGAAACCATCTGCAGTTTCCTGTTGTCCCACCTGCACTTGCAGTTCATTCCATGTGTTGATCGAACTTTTGCTAAAGCAGCTCTCCCTGAATGTCTATCCCTCCATCTCCAATATCTCAGTGTCTATCCCTCCATCTCCAATATCTCAGTGTGTCTATCCCTCCATCTCCAATATCTCAGTGTGTCTATCCCTCCATCTCCAATATCTCAGTGTGTCTATCCCTCCATCTCCAATATCTCAGTGTCTCTCCCTCCATCTCCAATATCTCAGTGTGTCTCTCTCTCTCCATCACCAATATCTCAGTGTGTCTCCCTCCATCTCCAATATCTCAGTGTGTCTCTCTCCATCTCCAATATCTCAGTGTGTCTCTCTCTCTCCATCACCAATCCGTCAGTGTCTCTCCCTCCATCTCCAATATCTCAGTGTGTCTATCCCTCCATCTCCAATATCTCAGTGTGTCTCCCTCCATCACCAATCCGTCAGTGTCTCTCCCTCCATCTCCAATATCTCAGTGTGTCTATCCCTCCATCTCCAATATCTCAGTGTGTCTATCCCTCCATCTCCAATATCTCAGTGTGTCTATCCCTCCATCTCCAATATCTCAGTGTGTCTCCCTCCATCTCCAATATCTCAGTGTCTCTCCCTCCATCTCCTATATCTCAGTGTGTCTATCCCTCCATCTCCAATATCTCAGTGTGTCTCCCTCCATCACCAATATCTCAGTGTCTCTCCCTCCATCTCCTATATCTCAGTGTGTCTATCCCTCCATCTCCAATATCTCAGTGTGTCTCCCTCCATCACCAATCTGTCAGTGTCTCTCCCTCCATCTCCAATATCTCAGTGTCTCTCCCTCCATCTCCAATATCTCAGTGTGTCTGCCTCCATCTCCAATTCATGTTTATCATAACTTGGAGGAAGCACCGAGGGTAACAAGAGCAAGAGTGGCTTGGTAGTACCACCACTGACTGGATGGGTCATAAAGGACATAACTGTCAGAGTGGGCTTGCAGCAGTTGGTGAGAGAACCAACACGAGGGAATAAGCTACTTGACCTCGTCATCACTAATCTACCTGGTCACAGATGAATCTGTCATTGACAGTATTGGCAGGAGTGCCCACCGCACAGTCCTTGTGGAGACCAAGTCCCGTCTTCCCACTGAGGACACGCTCCATCATGTCATGTGACACTACTACCGTGCTAAGTGGGACAGATTAAGAAAAGATCGAGCAGCTCAAAACTGGGCATCCATGAGGTTCTGTGTGTCATCAACTCACCGATGTTCACTTTTGGTTCTGCTCAGCTCCAGACCTCACTACAGCCTTGGTCCAAACATGGACAAAAGAGCTGAATTTCAGAGGTAAGGTGAGAGTCATTGCCCTTGACATAAAGGCAGCATTCGACTGAGTGTGGCACTGCGGAGCCCGAGTGTTGAGAAGGCCAAAGCCATTGTCTTCGGTCCCCGCAACAAACTCCGTTCCTGAGCCACCGACTCCATCCCACTCCCTGGCCATTGTCTGAGGCTGAACCAGACCGTTCACAACCTCGGCGTCCGATCTGACCCCGAGCGGAGCTTCTGATCTCATATCTTCTCCATCACCAGGACCGCCCGCCGTCCACCTCCGGAACATCACCCATCTCCACCCCTGCTTCAGCCCATCTGCTGCTGAAACCCTCATCCATGCCTTTGCTACCTCTAGACTTGACTATTCTAATGCTCTCCTGGCCGGCCTCCCACATTCCACCCTCCGTAAACTTGAGCTCATATAAAATCTGCTGCTCGTATCCTAACTTGCACTAAGTCCCGTTCACCCATCACCTCTGTACTCGCTGACCTACATTAGCTCCTGGTCCGGCAATGCCTCAATTTTAAAATTATCATCTTTGTTTTCACATCCCTCCATGGCCTCTCCCCTCTCTATCTCTGTACCCTCCTCCAGCCCTACAACCCTCCGAGTACTCTTCACTACTCCAATTCTGGTCTCTTGCCCATTCCTGACTTTCATCGCTTCACCATTGGTGGCCGTGCCTTTAGCTGCCTGGGTCCTAAGCTCTGGAATTCCCTTCCCAAACCTCTCTGCCTCTCTACCTCTCTCTCCTCCTTTAAGACGCTCCTTAAAACCGACCTCTTTGACCCAGCTTTTGGTCACCTGTCCTAATATCTCCTTATGTGGCTCAGTGTCAGATTTTGTTTGATAATCGCTCCTGTGAAGCACTTTGGGACGTTTTACCACTTTAAAGGCACTATATAAATGCAAATTGTTGTTAGAGTAAAACTGAAGTCAATGAAGATCAGGGGGAAAACTCTCCAGCTGCTAGATTCATACCTAGCACAAAAGGAAATGGTTGTGGTTGGTGGAGGCCAATCATCTCAGCCCCAGGACATCATTGCAGGAGTTCCTCAGGGCAGTGTCCTAGGCCCAACCATCTTCAGCTGCTTCACCAATGAACTTCCCTCCAACATAATGTCAGATGTGGGAATGTTCGCTGATGATTGCAGTGTTCAGTTCCATTCACAACTCCTCAGATAATGAAGCAGTTCATGCCCGTATGCAGCAAGACCTGGACAACATTCAGGCTTGGGCTGATAAAATGGCAAGCAACATGCATGCCACACAAGTGCCAGGCAATGACTATCTCCAAGAAGAGGGAGTCTAACCACAGCCCCTTGAATTTCGATGGCATTATCATCACCAAATCCCCCAGAATCAACATCCTGGGTGTTACCATTGATCAGAAACTCACAAATACTGCGGCTACAAGAGTAGGTCAGAGGCTGGGTATTCTGCGGCGAGTGTCTCACCTCCTGACTCCCCAAAATCTCTCCGCCATCTACTAGGCACGAGTCAGGAGTGTGATGGAATACTCTCCACTTGCCTGGATGGGTTCAGCTCCAACAGCACTCAAGAAGCTCGACATCATCCAGGACAAAGCAACCTGCTTCATCAGTACCCCACCCACTACCTTAAACATTCACTCCCTCCACCACCGGCGCACCGTGGCTGCAGTGTGTACCATCTACAAGATGCACTGCAGCAACTCGCCAAGGCTTCTTCGGCAGCACCTCCCAAACCCGTGACCTCTACCACCTAGAAGGACGAGGGCAGCAGGCGCATGGGAACACCACCACCTGCAAGTTCCCCTCCAAGTCACACACCATCCAGACTTGGATATATATCGTCGTTCCTTCATCATTGCTGGGTCAAAATCCTTGAACTCCCAGCAACTGTGGGAGTACCTTCACCTCACAGACTGCAGTGGTTCAAGAAGAAGGCCCACCACCACATTCTCAAGTAATTAGGAAATGGCAATAAATGCTGGCCTTGCCAGCGTCATCCACATCCCGTGAATGAATAAAAAACAACGGGGGGAAGATTGGGTTGCTTTGTGCCTCCCGTTGGCGCCCCCTGGGGGCACTAACGGGGTGCAAATCCCCTAGCGCCCAGGCGCGGCGCCACCAACACCTCCCGCGAAATTCAGCGGTAGATTAGCAGCGGCGGTAGCTGGTAGCGCCCCGCGGTGCTGTGCCGCCAGCGATGACATCATCGCCATGCGCAGCGCCCCACTCGCGCCCCGGCTGCAACCTTGGGTTGCGCCCCCCGACCTATCGCCGGACGATATGTCCGACCGGGTCAGGAGCGTTTTTGCAGCCGTGGCGGCGCAACTTAAAGGGCAGGTGTCGGGCGGCATTTTTTTTCGGCCGACTGCCAGCACCTGCCGCATTCCCATTTTTTCTTCGAGGTGTCGGCCGCGATCGCTCTGCCTGGCGCTCCTCTTGAGTGTCGGGCTGTTTTCCCGGCACCCGCTCCCTGGTGGTCCAGCAGGACCCCGGTGCGCGCTGCGCGAGGCCCCTCCCCTTTAATCAATGTGCCGACCCGCGTGGCGCTGTTGTATGTAGCGCTGCGATATTCACTGGTAGCGCCCCAGGAAGGAGAGGGAGCACTTCCAGTAGCCCCGCCTCCTGCTTGGGGCGCTACCACTGAATTTACGGCGCAGGGGCGCTAACATTTTCAGGGTGCTAATTTTAGCGCCCCAAAGGGGGCGCCACTGAATTTTTCCCCCATCATTTCTAAAGAACTCTTCATCTCTAACCTTCCATCTCCAATCCCCCTGTTTCCCTCCCTCCATCTCGAATCTCTCTGTGTCTCTGTCCCTTCATCTCCAATCCCTCTGTGTCTCTGTCCCTTCATCTCCAATCCCTCTGTGTCTCTGTCCCTTCATCTCCAATCCCTCTGTGTCTCTGTCCCTTCATCTCCAATCCCTCTGTGTCTCTGTCCCTTCATCTCCAATCCCTCTGTGTCTCTGTCCCTTCATCTCCAATCCCTCTGTGTCTCTGTCCCTTCATCTCCAATCCCTCTGTGTCTCTGTCCCTTCATCTCCAATCCCTCTGTGTCTCTATCCCTTCATCTCCAATCTGTGTCTCTATCCCTTCATCTCCAATCTGTGTCTCTATCCCTTCATCTCCAATCCCTCTGTGTCTCTATCCCTTCATCTCCAATCCCTCTGTGTCTCTATCCCTTCATCTCCAATCCCTCTGTGTCTCTATCCCTTCATCTCCAATCTGTGTCTCTATCCCTTCATCTCCAATCTGTGTCTCTATCCCTTCATCTCCAATCTGCGTCTCTATCCCTTCATCTCCAATCCCTCTGTGTCTCTATCCCTTCATCTCCAATCCCTCTGTGTCTCTATCCCTCCATCTCCAATCCTTCTGTGTGATTTTCCATTGATACTTGATCCTTCTGTGTGTTAACTCGATATATTTCTATCTGAGCTTCCTGGGTACGTTGGAATCTATGTGATTGAATTTTTAAGAACATGCAGTGGTGGAAAGTCAATTTGCATCGAATGAAGGAGTCACTGTCTGACACCGGATCAACATTTCCCGACAGGGAGACTTCCCACAATGGAAACAATGGTCGTTTATCAGGAGGTGTCTGAGAGGTTTTACTTGGGATGAAAGGCAAAAAAATTTTACCTCTTCTCTTGTGTTCAAGTTTGGAGGACATTAAAGGAGGTTTTGTCATCGGATGGTGGCAGGGATTCTGTTATGCCAGAGAACAAAATTCACCAGCAACATACAAAGCTTTTTAAAATGGTGTCATTTTAAGTTCTGGCAAAGGTGCATAGTGAGTGATATGGAACTGTCCACTCAATTGACACCCAGCCCGAATTTCTCTTCCATTGACGAGAACAATCAGTCATGGGCGGCAAATTCAATATCACCCACTTTACATCATCGCACGAAGTTAAAATCCCGCCCAGTGTGTGAGAACTGTAAATATAACTGCAACAAACCCAAACACTTTCACACTTACAAAAATAATAACTTATTGAGGCAAGTGTGAGTGCTGATCACAGCCAATAGTAGGGGTGCGAGAGGAGGCAGAAGACTAATGGCAGAGCCTGGACAATGACGAGAGCTTGTGTCTGATATATTGCGCCTCTGACAGTCCGATACACTTAAACCTCCAAGAAATGCAATATCTCACTGTCTCTCGTTTGGCAAATAATAGGAAATAGAAAATGAAAGGAATTAAATGGTAACAGGTAAGAGTCAGCAAAGAACGGCGAAGTAGAGAGATCTAGGGGCACAAATACACTGGCTGGTATCATTCTCAGGTACACAGTAGGAGAATGAAGTGTGAGATAAAGGGGAGAATGCTGAACCTGCCCTGGGAGTGTTTGATGGGACAGTGTAGAGGGAGCTTTACTCTGTATCTAACCCGTGCTGTACCTGCCCTGGGAGTGTTTGATGGGACAGTGTAGAGGGAGCTTTACTCTGTATCTAACCCGTGCTGAACCTGCCCTGGGAGTGTTTGATGGGACAGTGCAGAGGGAGATTTACTCTGTATCTAATGTGTTCTGTATCTGCCCTGGCATTGTTTGATGGGAAAGTGCAGAGGGAGCTTTACTCTGTATCTAATGCGTGCTGTATCTGCCCTGGGAGTGTGTGATGGGACAGTGTAGAGGGTGCTTTATTCTGTATCTAACCTATGCTGTACCTGCCCTGGGAGTTTTTTTTGGGACAGTGTAGAGGGAGCTTTACACTGTATCTAACCCGTGCTGTACCTGCCCTGGCAGTGTTTGATGGGACAGTGCAGAGGGTGCTTTACTCTGTATCTAACCCATGCTGTAGCTGCCCTTGGAGCGTGTGATGGGACAGTATAGAGGTTGCTTTATTCTGTATCTAACCCATGCTGTACCTGCCCTGGGAGTGTTTGATGGGACACTGTAGAGGGAGCGTTACTCTGTATCTAACCCGTGCTGTACCTGCCCTGGGAGTGTTTGATGGGACAGTGTAGAGGGAGCTTTACTCTGTATCTAACCCGTGCTGTACCTGCCCTGGGAGTGTTTGATGAGACAGTGTAGAGTATGCTTTGCTCTATATCTAACCCGTGCTTCATTGCTCTTTGATTGTTTGATGGGACAGTGTAGAGGGAGTTTTACTCTGTATCTAACCCGTGCTGTACCTGCCCTGGGAGTGTTTGATGGGACAGTGTAGAGTGTGCTTTACTCTATTTCTAACCCATGCTGTACCTGCCCTGGGAGTGTTTGATGGGACCGTGCAGAGGGAGATTTACTCTGTATCTAACCCGTGCTGTACCTGCCCTGGCAGTGTTTGATGGGGACAGTGTAGATGGAGCTTTACTCTGTATCTAACCCGTGCTGTACCTGCCCTGTGAGTGTTTGATGGGACAGTTTAGTGTTATAGAGTCATAGGGCTGGATTCTGAATGACCCATGGAGTCGGGTTTGGAGGCGTGTGGGGGGTTAAATTTGCGGGGTCGGGGTTTCCGACCCCATCCCGACTCCATACCGCCTCCACGCAATGTTGACAATCAGTCGCGGGGTTCCCGACTCTCTCCCGCCTCCAAGAGGCGGGAGAGGCCATTACAGCCCTTAACAAGCCCTAAATTGTGTCTGTAATGCTATTTTGAATCGTTGTAGCTAGTTTAACCCTTTTCTGACGTGAAGTACGCCTGGTGTGAAACACTCCAGTGAAACCTGGCGGGAGCACAAATGGATAGCTGACTATGAGCTGCAGGTCCACTATTACAACGGAGATGTGATGAAGGTAGTAGTAGTATTAGGTCTGAAAGTCGCATCTGATGCTGCTGCATTGAATGTCTTCAGAGACTGCCTGGCCTTTGCTGCGAGAGGACTTGGTCTCGGTCTCGGTCTCGGTCTCGGTCTCTCTCTCTCTCTCTCTCTCTCTCTCTCTCTCTCTTTCTCTTTCTCTTTCTCTTTCTCTTTCTCTTTCTCTTTCTCTTTCTCTTTCTCTCTCTCTCTCTTTCTCTCTCATATATATCAATTTTGCATCCAGGTCCAGGCACATCTAAAGCCAGGCAGGTCCTCTCTCACCAGCAGCCAGACAATCTCTGAGAGCAGGCAGTCAGCAATGATGACATCATCAGAGGTGGGTTTCAGGCTGAAACCACTAATTAGTTCATGGGTTCCCACATGCTGGAACTCAATTGCCCAATTAAGTTAAAATTCCATCATTCATCCACATTAATCTGGAGTCGGGGGGGAAACACGAAATGTGGAGGACACGACCCCAACCCGACCCCAAGACAAAATCCAGCCCATAGAGTTAGACAGCACAGAAAGAGGCCCTTCGGCCCATCGTGTCTGCGCCGGCCATCAAGCCCTGTCTATTCTAATCCCATTTTCCAGCACTTGGTCCATAGCCTTGTATGCTATAGAAGCATAGAAGATAGGAGCAGGAGTCGGCCATTCGGCCACTCGAGCCTGCTCCACCATTTAATGAGATCATGGCTGATCATTCAAATTCAGTACCCTGTCCCTGCTTTCTCCCCATATCCCTTGATCCCTTTAGCCTTAAGAAATATATCTATCTCCTTCTTGAATATATTTAATGAATTGGCCTCAACTGCCTTCTGTGGTAGAGAATTCCACAGGTTCACCACTTTCTGGGTGAAGAAATTCTTCCTCATCTCAGTCCTAAATAGATTACCCCTTATCCTTTGACTGTGACCTCTGGTTCTAGACTCCCCCGCCATCGGGAACATCCTTCCTGCATCTAGTCTGTCTAGTCCTGTTAGAATTTTATAAGTTTCAATGAGATCCCCTCTCATTCTTCTAAACGCTAGCGAATGTAAACCTAATCGACCCAATCTCTTTTCATACGTCATTCCTGCCATCCCAGGTATCAGTCTGGTAAATCTTCGCTGCACTCCCTCCATGGCAAGAACATCCTTCCTCAGATAAGGCGACCAAAACTGCACACAATACTCAAGGTGTGGTCTCACCAAGGCCTTGTACAACATGAAGCAAGACATCCTTGCTCCTGTACTCGAATCCTCTCGCTATGAAGGCCAACATACCATTTGCCTTCTTAACCGCCTGCTGCACCTGCATGCTTACCTTCAGCGACTGGTGCACAAGGACTCCCAGATCTCGTTGCACTTCCCCTTTTCCCAATCTATTGCCGTTCAGATAATAATCTGTCTTCCTGTTTTTGCCACCAAAGTGGATAACCTCGCATTTATCCACATTATACTGCATCTGCCATGCATCTGCCCAATCACCCAACCTGTCCAAATCATACTGGAGTTTCTCTGCATCCTCCTCACGGCACACACGCCCACCCAGCTTTGTGTCATCTGCAAACTTAGAGATATTACATCTAGTTCCCTCGTCTAGATCATTAATATATATTGTGAATAGCTAGGGTCCGAGCACTGATCCCTGCGGTACCCCACTAGTCACTGCCTGCCACTCGGAAAAAGACCCGTTTATTCCAACTCTTTGCTTCCTGTCTGCCAACCAGTTCTCTATCCAAATCAGTACCTTACCCCCAATCCCATGTGCTTTAACTTTGCACGCTAATCTCTTATGCGGGACCTTATCGAAAGCCTTCTGAAAGTCCAAATACACCACATCCACTGGTTCTCCCTTATCTATTCTACCAGTTACATCCGCAAAAAATTCCAGTAGATTAGTCAGGCATGATTTACCTTTTGTAAATCCATGTTGACTTTGTCCGATCCTGTCACTTTGGCGTTTCAAGTGCTCATCTGAATGCTTCTTGAATGTTGTGAGGGTTCCTGCCTCTACCACCCTTTCAGGCAGTGAGTTCCAGATTCCAACCACCCTCTGGGTGAAAATGTTTTTCCTCAAATCCCCTCTAAACCTCCTGCCCCTTACCTTGAAACTATGCCCCCTGGTTATTGACCCCTCTACTAAGGGGAAAAGTTCCTTTCTCTCTATCCTATCTATGCCCCTCATATTTTGTACACCTCAATCAGGTCCCCCCTCAGCCTTCTCTGCTCTAAGGAAAACAACCCCAACCTGTCCAGTCTCTCTTCATAGCTGAAGCGCTCCAGCCCAGGTAACACCCTGGTGAATCTCCTCTGCACCCTCTCCAATGCAATCACATCCTTCCTATAGTGTGGTGACCAGAACTGCACACAGTATTCCAGCTGTGGCCTAACTAGCGTTTTGTACAGCTCCATCATAACCTCCCTGCTTTTATATTCTATGCCTCGGCTAATGAAGGCAAGTATCCCATATGCCTTTTTAACCACCTTATCTACTTGTCCTGCTGCCTTCAGGGATCTATGTACATGCACACCAAGGTCCCTCTGATCCTCTGTCCTTCCTAGGGTCCTACCATTCATTGTGTATTCCCTTGCCTTGTTAGTCCTCCCAAAATGCATCACCTCACACTCGGGGTTAAATTCCATTTGCCACTGTTCTGCCTATCTGACCAACCCGTCTATATCGTCCTGTAGCCTGAGGCTTCCCTCCTCACTATTTACCACTCCACCAATTTTCGTGTCATCTGCGAACTTACTGATCATACCTCCTACATTCATATCTAAATCATTAATGTACACTACAAACAGCAAAGGACCCAGCACCGATCCCTGCGGTACACCACTGCACACAGGCTTTCAGTCACAAAAATAACCTTCAACCATCACACTCTGCCTCCTGCCACTAAGCCAATTTTGGATTCAATGTGCCAAATTGCCCTGGATCCCATGGGCTCTTACCTTCTTGACCAGTCTCCCATGTGGGACTTTGTCAAAAGCCTTACTGAAGTCCATGTAGACTACATCAACTGCACTACCCTCATCCACACACCTAGTCACCCCCTCGAAAAATTCAATCAAATTGGATAGACATGATCTCCCCCTGACAAAGCCATGCTGACTATCCTTGATTAATCCTTGCCTCTGGAAGTGGAGACTAATTCTGTCCCTCAGAATTTTTTCCAATAATTTCCCTACCACTGATGTTAGGCTCACTGGCCTGTAATTCCCTGGTTTATCCCTACTACCCATCTTGAATAATGGTACTACGTTAGCTGTTCTCCAGTCCTCTGGCACCTCCCCTGTGGCCAGAGAGGTTCTGAAAATTTGTGTCAGAGCCCCTGCAATCTCCTTCCTTGCCTCACACAGCAGCCTGGGATATATCTCGTCTGGGCCTGGGGATTTATTCACTTTTAAGCCCGCTAAAACCGCTAGTAACTCCTCCCTCTCAATACTAATTTGTTCAAGTATATCACAATCTGCTTGCCTGATTTCTATGCCTACATCGTCCTTCTCCATAGTGAACACAGCTGCAAAATATTCATTTAAAACCTCACCTACATCTTCTGGCTCTACACACAGATTGCCACTTTGGTCCCTAATGGGCCCTACTCTTTCCCTGGTTATCCTCTTGCCCTTAATATACTTATAAAACACCGTGGGATTTTCCTTTATTTTGCCCGCCAGTGTTTTTTCATGCCCCCTCTTCGCTCTCCTAATTTCTTTTTTAAGTACCCCCCTGCACTTTCTATACTCCTCTAGGGCTTCCACTGTTTTTAGTCCTTTGTATCTGCCAAAAGCCTCCCTTTTTTTCCTAATCCATTCTTGTATATCCCTTGACATCCAGGGTTCCCTGGGCTTGTTGGTCCCACCCTTGACCTTTACGGGAACATGTTGGCGTTGTACTCTCTCTATTTCCTTTCTGAAAGACTCTGATGTGGATATTCCTACAAGTAGCTGATCCCAGTCCACTTTGGCCAGATCCTGCCTTATCATATTAAAATCGACCTTCCCCCAATTTAGAACCTTTATTTCCGGTCCATCTTTGTCCTTTTCCATGACTACCTTAAATCTCACCGAATTATGGTCACTGTCACCAAAATGCTCTCCTACTGACACTTCTACCACTTGCCCGGCTACATTCCCTAGAATTAGGTCCAGTACCACCCCTCTCTTGTAGGACTTTCTACATGCTGGCCCAAAAAGCTCTCCTGGATGCACTTTAAGAATTCAGCACCCTCTAAGCCTTTCACACTCTGACTATCCCAGTTAATATTGGGGAAGTTGAAATCCCCTCCTATTATCACCCTATTATTTCTACACTTCTCTGAGATTTGCCTACATATCTGTTCCTCTATCTCTCCCTGACTGTTTGGGGGCCTATAATACACTCCCAGCAAAGTACTTGCCCCCTTTTTGTTTTTAAGTTCCACCCATATGGCCTCATTAGAGGAACCTGCTAAGATATCATCCCTCCTACAGCAGTAATTGCGGGGTCAAGCAAGGCTGTGTCATCGCACCAACGCTCTTCTCAATATTCCTTGCTGCAATGCTCCATCTTACCCTCAGTAAGCTCCCCGCTGGAGTGGAGCTAATTTACAGAACAAATGGGAAACTGTTCAACCTCCATCGCTTCCAGTCCAGATCCAAGGTCGTCCCATCCTCTGTCGTCGAATTACAGTGTGCAGACGATGCTTGCGTCTGCGCTCACTCTGAGGTCGAACTCCAAACCATCGTCAACACCTTCACCGAAGCGTACGAGAGCATGGGCCTTACACTAAAAATCCGTAAGACAAAGGTCCTCTACCAACCTGCCCCCGCCACACAGTACTGCCCCCCGATTAGCAAAATCCACGACAAGGCCTTGGTCAACGTGGACCACTTTCCATACCTCGGGAGCCTACTGTCAACAAGGGCAGACGTCGATGTGCCAGTGCAGCCTTCGGTCGCCTGAGGAAGAGAGTGTTTGAAGACCAGGACCTTGAACCCGGCACTAAGCTCATGGTCTACAGAGCAGCAGTGATTCCTGCCCTGCTGTATGCCTCAGAGACATGGACCATGTACAGCAGGCACCTCAAAGCACTGGAGAGGTACCACCAACGCTGCCTCCGCAAGATCCTGCAAATCCATTGGCAGGATAGGCGCACCAATGTCAGTGTTCTCGCTCAGGCCTACATCCCCAGCATCGAAGGTTTGACCACGCTCGATCAGCTCCGATGGACGGGTCACATCGTCCGCATGCCCGATACGAGACTCCCAAAACAAGCGCTCTACTCTGAGCTCCGGCACGGCAGGAGAGCCCCAGGTGGGCAGAGGAAACGTTTCAAGGACACCCTCAAAGCCTCCTTGAAAATGTGCAACATCCCCACTGACACCTGGGAATCCCTGGCCCAAGACCGCACAAAGTGGAGGAGAAGCATCCGGGAAGGCGCCGAACACCTCGAGTCTCTTCGCCGGGAGCAAGCGGAAGCCAAGCGCAAACAGCGGAAGGAGCGCACGTCAACCCAAGCACCCCATTCACCCGCCCCTTCAACCACCGTCTGCCCCACCTGTGACAGAGACTGTAGGTCCCGCATTAGACTCATCAGTCACCTGAGAACTCATTTTTAGTGTGGAAGCAAGTCATCCTCGGTTCCGAGGGACTGCCTAAGAGAGAGAGAGAATTGACTCCTTGATCAATATTGCGACACCCCCTCCTCTTTTACACCCCCCTCTGTCTCGCCTGAAGATGCTATACCCCGGAATATTGAGCTGCCAGTCCTGCCCCTCCCTCAACCATGTCTCTGTGATAGCAACAATATCATACTCCCATGTGTTTATCAACAACTTCAATTAATCTGCCTTACTCGCAAGACTCCTTGCATTAAAATAAATGCCATCTAGCCTTGCCATACTCCCTTGTGCTGTTACATATTTGCTCTGCCTATCAGGCTGACTTGTTTTTTACTCTATATTTGGCTGTGCATCACCCCCAACTAAAGCTCCACTCC
The DNA here is from genome assembly GCA_030390025.1 of Squalus acanthias. Lineage (NCBI taxonomy): Eukaryota > Metazoa > Chordata > Chondrichthyes > Squaliformes > Squalidae > Squalus > Squalus acanthias. The sequence continues at coordinate 80,519,174 of CM059430.1, read as the reverse complement.
ATATCCCATCCCCCTGCCAAGTTAGTTTAAACCCCCCGCAACAGTACTAGCAAACTTCCCCGCAAGGATGTTGGTCCCGTTCCGGTTCAGGTGCAAACCGTCCGACTTGTACAGGTCCCACCTTCCCCAGAAGCAGACCCAGTGATCCAGGAAACTAAAGCCCTCCCTCCTGCACCAACTCTTTAGCCACGCATTCATCTGCTCTATCCTCCTATTCCTATACTCACTAGCACGTGCCACCGGGAGTAATCCAGAGATTACAACCTTTGAGGTCCTGCTTTTTAATCTGCTACCTAGCTCCCTAAATTCTTGTTGCAGGACCTCATCCCTCTTTCTACCCATGTCGTTGGTACCAATGTGAACCACAACCTCTGACTGTTCGCCCTCCCCCTTCAGAATGCCCTGCAACCGTTCAGTGTCATCCTTGACCCTGGCACCAGGGAGGCAACATACCATCCTGGAGTCACGTCTGCGGCCACAGAAACGTCTATCTGTTCCCCTTACGATAGAATCCCCTATCACTATTGCTCTCCCACTCTTTTTCCTCCCCTCCTGTGCAACTGAGCCACTCGTAGTGCCACGGACTTGGCTCTTGCTGCATTCTCCTGAGAAACCATCTCCCCCAGCAGTATCCAAAACGGAAAATCTGGCGGAGAGGGAGATGGAAAGAGGGAGGGGCTTTACTCTGTATCTAACCCATGCTGTACCCGCCCTGGGAGTCTTTGATGGGACAGTGTAGAGGGAGCTTTACTGTGTATCTAACCCATGCTGTACCTGCCCTGGGAGTGTTTGATGGGACAGTGTAGAGGGAGCTTTACTCTGTATCTAATCCGTGCTGTACCTGCCCTGGGAGTGTTTGATGGGACAGTGTAGAGGGAGCTTTACTCTGCATTAAAATTCAAAGTGAAGAAGTCCAATCCGAAACTAGGGTCCTAAATCTAAACAAAGGAAACTACGAAGGTATGAGGAGTGAGTTGGCTATGATAGATTGGGGAGCTTCATTAAAAGTCATGACGGTGGATAGGCAATGGCTAACATTTAAGGAACGAATGCATGAATTGCCACAGTTATACATTCCTTTATGGCGCAAAAACACAAAAGGAAAAGCGGCCCAACCATGGCTAACAAAAGAAATTAAGGATAGTATTAGATCCAAAGAGGAGTCATATAAAGTTGCCAGAAAAAGTAGCAAGCCTGAGGATTGGGAGCAGTTTAGAATTCAGCAAAAAAAGGACCAAGAGATTGATTAAGAGGGGAAAAATAGAGTATGAGAATAAACTTGCAAGGAACATAAAAGCGGACTGTAAAAGTTTCTACAAGTATGTAAAAAGAGAAAGATTAGTGAAGACAAATGTAGGTCCCTTACTGTCAGAAACGGGAGAATTTAAAATGGGGAACAAGGAAATGGCAGAGCAATTAAACAAATACTTTGGTTCTGTCTTCTCGGAAGAGGACACAAATAACTTCCCAGAAATGCTAGGGAACAAAGGGTCCAGTGAGGAGGAATTAAAGGAACATACAGGAAATTCTTTGGTATCCGGCACTGATGGGACCGGGATGGTGCCGGTTGATTAAAAATTCCGGATAACGGAGAGGTATATCTACCGAGGCTATTTTTAACAAACAAAAATTAAAAAAATAAAGAAATGTGCAGTATAATTGGGTACTCCCCTACAGAATGTTGTGTTAAATGGATGGTGGAAGATGCTTGATTAAGTACAGTAATGCCAGTTGAGGGTAATCCATAACTCTTTAATTACTGAACAGTAAAACAAAACTTATAAACGACTGTATACTGTAGTTTTCGGAGTATGAATCCTGCCGGTTATTAGAGAATTCCGGATATTTAGGTGCTGTTTAAACGAGAGTTTCCTGTAGTATTAGTAAAAAAATAATGCTGGAGAAATTAATGGGACTGAAAGCCGATAAATCCCCAGGGCCTGATAATTTGCATCCCAGAGTATTAAAAGAGGTAGCCATGGAACTAGTGGATGCATTGGTTGTCATCTTCCAAAATTCTATAGATTATGGAACAGTTCCTGCAGATTGGAGGGTGGCAAATGTAATCCCACTATTTAGAAAAGGAGGGAGAGAGAAAACCGGGAACTACAGATCGGTTAGCCTAACATTAATACAGGAAACTTTCGTTTATCCGGCACCCAAATATCCGGAATTCTCGCTTAACCGGCAAAAATCAGGTAAGTTTTATTGTACAGACAAGACCCCGATTCTGACCTTTCGCCCCCACGAAAGGGGGGTCAACTTTCTTCCAACTCGGACCTGTCGCCGCCACGGAGGAAAAAGCCGGAGTCTCGTTTATTTTCCCTCTCCGGGTCCCAATTGTTAAGGCTGTGGCCGTGTACGGGTCTCTCGTACCTTGGTAAGTATACCTCTCTGTAATCCGGCACTTTTGATCAACCGGCACCACGCCGGTCCCGTCGGTGCCGGATAAACGAAAGTTTCCTGTAGTAGGGAAAATGCTAGAGTCTATTATAAAGGATGTGATAACAGGACACTTAGAAAATATCAATGGGATTAGACAAAGTCAACATGAATTTATGAAAGGGAAATCGTGTTTGACAAACCTACTGGAGTTTTTTGAGGATGTAACTGGTAGAATAGATAAGGGAGAACCAGTGGATGTGGTGTATTTGGATTTTCAGAAGGCCTTTGATAAAGTCCCACATAAGAGGAGTGTGCAAAATTAAAGCACATAGGATGGGGGGTAATATACTGGCATGGATTGAAAATTGGTTAACAGACAGCAAACAGAGAGTAGGAATAAATGGTTTTTTTTCAGGGTGGCAGGTGGTGCCTAGTGGGGTACCGCAGGGATCAGTGCTTGGGCCCCAGCTATTCACAATATATATCAATGGTTTGGATGAGGGAACCAAATGTAATATTTCCAAGTTTGCTGATGACACGAAACTAGGTGGGATTGTGAGTTGCGAGGAGGATGCAAAGAGGCTTCAAGGCGATTTAGACAAGTTGAGTGAGTGGGCAAATACATGGCAGATGCAGTATAACGTGGATAAATGTGAAGTTATCCACTTTGGTAGGAATAACAGAAAGGTAGAGTATTATTTAAATGATGATAGATTGGGAAATGCTGATGTACAAAGGGACCTGGGTGTCCTTGATGCAGGAGCAGCAAGCAGTTAGGAAGGCGAATGGTATGTTGGCCTTCATTCCAAGAGGATTTGAGTACAGGAGCAAGGATGTCTTACTACAGTTGTACAAGGCCTTGGTGAGACCACACCTGGAGTACTGTGTGCAGTTTTGGTCTCCTTACCTAAGGAAGGATATACTTGCCATAGAGAGAGTGCAGCGAAGGTTCACCAAACTGATTCCTGGGATGGCAGGACTGTCGTATGAGGAGAGATTGGGTCGACTAGGCCTGTATTCACTAGAGTTTAGAAGAATGAGAGGGTATCTCATTGAAACGTATAAAATTCTGACCGGGCTAGACAGACTGGATGCAGGGAGGATGTTTCCTTTGGCTGGGGGGTCTAGAACAAGGGCTCACAGTCTCAGGATACAGGGTAGGACATTTAGGACTGAGATGAGGAGAAATTTCTTCACTCAGAAGGCTGTGGAGGCCAAGTCACAGAATATATTTAAGAAGGAAATAGATAGATTTCTAGACACAAAAGGCATCAAGGGGTATGGGGAGAGAGTGGGAATATGGTATTGAGATAGAGGATCAGCCATGATCACACTGAATGGCGGAGCAGGCTCGAAGGGCCGAATGGCCGACTCCTGCTCCTATTTTTTTTTCTATGTTTCTCTGTATCTAACCCGTGCTGTACCTGCCCTGGGAGTGTTTGATGGGACAGTGTAGAGGGAGCTTTACTCTGTATCTAACCCGTGTTGTACCTGCCCTGGGAGTGTTTGATGGGACAGTGTAGAGGGAGCTTTACTCTGTATCTAACCCGTGTTGTACCTGCCCTGGGAGTGTTTGATGGGACAGTGTAGAGGGAGCTTTACTCTGTATCTAACCCGTGCTGTACCTGCCCTGGGAGTGTTTGATGGGACAGTGTAGAGGGAGCTTTACTCTGTATCTAACCCGTGCTGTACCTGCCCTGGGAGTGTTTGATGGGACAGTGTAGAGGGAGCTTTACTCTGTATCTAACCCGTGCTGTACCTGCCCTGGGAGTGTTTGATGGGACAGTGTAGAGGGAGCTTTACTCTGTATCTAACCCGTGCTGTACCTGCCCTGGGAGTGTTTGATGGGGACAGTGTAGAGGGAGCTTTACTCTGTATCTAACCTATGCTGTACCTGCCCTGGGAGCGTTTGATGGGACAGTGTAGAGGGAGCTTTACTCTGTATCTAACCCGTGCTGTTCCTGCCCTGGGAGTGTTTGATGGGGACAGTATAGAGGGAGCTTTACTCTGTATCTAACCCGTGCTGTACCTGCCCTGGGAGTGTTTGATGGGGACAGTGTAGAGGGAGCTTTACTCTATATCTAACCCGTGCTGTACCTGCCCTGGGAGTGTTTGATGGGGACAGTGTAGAGGGAGCTTTACTCTGTATCTAACCCGTGCTGTACCTGCCCTGGGAGTGTTTGATGGGACAGTGTAGAGGGAGCTTTACTCTGTATCCATGCTGTACCTGCCCTGGGAGTGTTTGATGGGTCAGTGTAGAGGGAGCTTTACTCTGTATCTAACCCATGCTGTATCTGCCCTGGGAGTGTTTGATGAGACAGTGTAGAGGGAGCTTTACTCTGTATCTAACCCATGCTGTATCTGCCCTGGGAGTGTTTGATGAGACACTGTAGAGGGTGCTTTACTCTGTATCTAACCCGTGCTGTACCTGCCCTGGGAGTGTTTGATGGGACAGTGTAGAGGGAGCTTTACTCTGTATCTAACCCGTGCTGTACCTGCCCTGGGAGTGTTTGATGGGACAGTGTAGAGGGAGCTTTACTCTGTATCCATGCTGTACCTGCCCTGGGAGTGTTTGATGGGACAGTGTAGAGGGAGCTTTACTCTGTATCTAACCCGTGCTGTTCCTGCCCTGGGAGTGTTTGATGGGGACAGTATAGAGGGAGCTTTACTCTGTATCTAACCCGTGCTGTACCTGCCCTGGGAGTGTTTGATGGGGACAGTGTAGAGGGAGCTTTACTCTATATCTAACCCGTGCTGTACCTGCCCTGGGAGTGTTTGATGGGGACAGTGTAGAGGGAGCTTTACTCTGTATCTAACCCGTGCTGTACCTGCCCTGGGAGTGTTTGATGGGACAGTGTAGAGGGAGCTTTACTCTGTATCCATGCTGTACCTGCCCTGGGAGTGTTTGATGGGTCAGTGTAGAGGGAGCTTTACTCTGTATCTAACCCATGCTGTATCTGCCCTGGGAGTGTTTGATGAGACAGTGTAGAGGGAGCTTTACTCTGTATCTAACCCATGCTGTATCTGCCCTGGGAGTGTTTGATGAGACACTGTAGAGGGTGCTTTACTCTGTATCTAACCCGTGCTGTACCTGCCCTGGGAGTGTTTGATGGGACAGTGTAGAGGGAGCTTTACTCTGTATCTAACCTGTGCTGTACCTGCCCTGGGAGTGTTTGATGGGACAGTGTAGAGGGAGCTTTACTCTGTATCCATGCTGTACCTGCCCTGGGAGTGTTTGATGGGTCAGTGTAGAGGGAGCTTTACTCTGTATCTAACCTATGCTGTACCTGCCCTGGGAGTGTTTGATGGGACAGTGTAGAGGGAGCTTTACTCTGTATCTAACCCCGTGCTGTGCCTGCCCTGGGAGTGTTTGATGGGACAGTGTAGAGGGAGCTTTACTCTGTATCTAACCCCGTGCTGTGCCTGCTCTGGGAGTGTTTGATGGGACATTGTAGAGGGAGCTTTACTCTGTATCTAACCTGTGCTGAACCTGCCCTGGGAGTGTTTGATGGGACAGTGTAGAGGGAGCTTTACTCTGTATCTAACCCGTGCTGTACCTGCCCTGGGAGTGTTTGATGCGACAGTGTAGAGGGAGCTTTACTCTGTATCTAACCCCGTGCTGTACCTGCCCTGGGAGTGTTTGATGGGACAGTGTAGAGGGAGCTTTACTCTGTATCTCACCCGTGCTGTACCTGCCCTGGGAGTGTTTGATGGGACAGTGTAGAGGGAGCTTTACTCTGTATCTAACCCATGCTGTACCTGCCCTGGGAGTGTTTGATGGGACAGTGTAGAGGGAGCTTTACTCTGTATCTAACCCCGTGCTGTGCTTGCCCTGGGAGTGTTTGATGGGACAGTGTAGAGGGAGCTTTACTCTGTATCTAACCCCGTGCTGTGCCTGCTCTGGGAGTGTTTGATGGGACATTGTAGAGGGAGCTTTACTCTGTATCTAACCCGTGCTGAACCTGCCCTGGGAGTGTTTGGGACAGTGTAGAGGGAGCTTTACTCTGTATCTAACCCGTGCTGTACCTGCCCTGGGAGTGTTTGATGGGACAGTGTAGAGGGAGCTTTACTCTGTATCTAACCC